>CM029543.1:14339374-14356874 GCA_017141395.1 Laodelphax striatellus
GGTAGAAACCATATCTAAATATCATATTTAAATTGTCCAGAAGTCCTTAGTTACTCACACAGCTGCCATTTTGTTTTTTTCACTTATTATTTTTTCTCTCAATAATGGTGAAACATATGGAATTGAAACTTTGTAACAACATTTATGACAACTAGACAAAGCTACAAAAAAAAATATAACAATTTTTCAAATTCATAAAACAAAATGGCGACCATTCAAAATTTTGTTTCTTGAATAACTCGGAAACCGTTGATATTACGAAAATTTCACAAGAATAACTTTTTTTAGTAAATTTGATTACAAATCGATTGAAACCTTATTCGTTAAGATTATTGACTGAGATATGGCAGCTTTAGTGATAGGTGACCACTATATGTTAGTTGCCCTCCTTTTTAATGTCTTTAAAATTCACACGAAATACTCTAAAATCACTCAAAAATAACATAAAAAGCTGACAGAGACTGTTGAATTGTTGTGGCAGACTTTAGCCGCATGCCCAGGATGCACTGCAACTAGCCTCCAGCGGCTGCAAAATAGCAGCTGTGTGAGTAACTAAGGACTTCTGGACAATTTAAATATGATATTTAGATATGGTTTCTACCCAGGAACAATGCCCTAGAGTATTGGTAGGGAGTTCTGAAACACTCTGTATATTTGAAGTGATGGCCACATAAGCTCTTTTCTTGTGCATGGGTAATAGGATGGATTATTAGTAGTAAATATGACTAAAAATAATAAAACCTAAACATCATTGTAAAGAATGAGCCCCTGCGCCCACTAAGGCTAGGCGTACACCGGTTAGTCAAGACAAGACAAGATTAGTCACGTTTAGTCACAGTAATTCACATAGATGCTTATGAAGCAGCACACACCGATGCAATGACTAATCGGTGTGTGTTGCTTCATAAGCAACTATGTGAATTATTTAGACTAAACGTGACTAATCAAGTCTTGTCTTGACTAACCGGTGTACGCCTAGCCTTAGTTGCAGTGCATGCACAGGGCTAAAGTCTATACTCTGCTCACTGAAACAAGTCAGTAAATGTAACAGCTGAGTGAGCTTGTGGGAGTGTTTTGCATGACGGCATGTTCACATTTCAGCGTTCGCAACTAATCGAGTATTCAGCTGATACGGATTGAGAGCGAGTGAAATTTAGTTATAACATGCATTTGACTCTGTCGTCCAGCTGTTTTCCGATTCACGCACGCACACTTTCTTTACACGCACTGACTTGTTTCGATGAACAGACTATTGAGAAGTAGCTCCCAAACATCAATGCGCTCAAGTGAGAGACAGAAAAACAACCTGGGGGGATTGAAGCTTGGTTATCATTGAATCAAATGTAAAAATGCCTGTTTTCAAACCAATCGTATTTGATAAATATTCGGCCAAAATATTCCAGTAACTTATAAAATCAAAGTTACGACGTTTAAGAACACTTCAGTTGTCTCTTTCAAGAGAAAAGAAACAAAGATAATTTTAATTTGATCCTCTTTCCAAAAGCATTCCTTTCCAAAAGAGAGTGAGATATGTAGTGATATAAAATATAATATTGAACGTAAATAGATCAAATATGGAAAATATAAGATGTAAATATAATGTTGTGATTGAATTAAATATTATTTGTGTCTCCGGAATAATAATGTTTATCATACATACGATACCAATGGTTACACATAGCGAGAAGTTCAAACTTCAAAAATCCTAACCTAGCAAGAAGAGTCTAGCAACAAGATGACTAAAATTCTGATAAAAGTACTTTAATCCAATTAATACATTCATTAAAACACCTTGAAACCACTAAATAATAGATAGCAATAAAGTATTGATGATTTAATTGAATTCTATCCCACAATCGTGTTTTGTTCCTGTCTCACAATGGTTAAAATCCCCCAGGTTGTTCACTCTCTCTCACCTAGAGCGCGCTGATCAGGTCTATCAGCTACTCCTCAATTAGTTAATGGTGCTGAATGAAGCTTACTACTGTGCATCATTCTCGTATCACTACCTTGCATTCTATTTACCATGTTACTACTGTATCTCTAATTCTGAAAAACAATTTTCGAATTCAATTACCTCATTAGCAGCTTGTTCAGTGAGAAGATTGCCAGCGTAAATACAAATGAAACTTCCCTGCGGTATGTCATGTAAGCAGCGGATACCCCATCCTTTCATCAGTGTTTTATAAAGCTGAAGTTTAACACTGATTGGGAACTGTACAACACGATTCATGCAGGTTTTTGAGCATTTGCATCTGAAAATTAAATCAAAGCAGAAATATTTATCACACATATTCAGAATTGTATTTGAAAGTTACATCGACATCACACTATTAAATCTTACACTAAGGGCCGGTTTCTCCAACGACAGTTTAGTTTAAACTCGGGTTTTACCACTCACTAGAAACTTTTTTGTCAGAAAGTTCGATGTCCGTTGACCATTTGATTCAATGATGCTAACATTGAATCAAATGGTCAGCTGTTTGAACATCGGACTTTCTGACAAAAAAGTTTCTAGTGAGTGGTAAAACCCAAGTTTAAACTAAAAATTGGTTTAACTGACGTTGGAGAAACCGGCCCTTAATTTGAAGAAATTTTATCAAGAATTTCTTCAAATTTAGTGTAAGATTTAAGAAAAAGAATTTAAAGTGAAGAATTTTAAATCTTACACCCGGTTGCCTAATTCACCTCGCCTAATTGCACAATATTTTGATAATATTGATACTGATTAAGTAAGTACAGTATGAGTTAAAATTATTAGGGCCGCTTTCCCCAACGCTGCTTAAAGTAATACAGAGCATGCCATCCAAATTGGCGTCTCACTGGAGCATGCGCGTTGATCTATTTCTCCCACTGCAGTGCCTGCTGACACGCGGTACAGTAAATTCCAAAAGTTCATTCAGCTGGCAAACTCAGCTTTATAAAAAACAAGCTGTCCCGGCGAACTTCGTATCGCACTCTTCCCCCCCCCCAAATGTCCCCCCTCTTCTCCCCACAAATGTCTCCCCTTCATGCCACCCCCAAAAAAATGTCATCCCACAAATGCCCCCCTCCATTCCCCCCCACCCACATATCCCTCTTCATGTCAACCCCCTCTTTCCCATCAAATGTCACCCCCCTCCTCCAACCAATTATTTTTTTCATATTTATTTATTTCTTTCTTTCTTTTTAATTTTTTTTTATTTTAATCTAGGCTATTTTATTTTTTTTTAATTTATATTTTTTCAATTTTATTTCCGTTCTTCAATTTTTCATCAGTCCTATTCTAATTAATATATTTTTTTTCATATTTATTTATTTTTAATTTTTTCATTTTCATTTATTTTATTTTTTAAATTTTTAAATTTTATTTCCGTTCTTCATTTTTTTATCAGTCCTATTCTAAGTTAATTGAAAGATTTTTTTTTCATATTTATTTCTTTCTTTTTAATTTTTTTATTGTGATTTATTATATTTTTTTTCAATTTTATTCCCGTTCTTCAATTTTATTATTAGAAACAATAAAACATGCATAATACGAACGATAACTCATTCTTAATAATTGATGATTCTATCTTAAAAAATAATTAGAGCAAAAAACCTAGTGCAAAAAGAAATGGTTCGGAGCGGGAATTGAACCCCCAACCTACTGGTTGAAAGACCGAAGCTCTAACCACTGAGCTACTAAGACTTGAGATAATATTGCTAATTTATCTGATCTTGAATCGCGATCATCTTTCCGTTGTAGGTACACGTTCGTGCCGGCAAGTTTGAACGTAGCTCTGTGAAATATTTGATAGGTTATGTCATTAATGTAATAACTATTTATTAATTATAAAGGGATTTTCTTATATTTTAATAGATATTATGTTAACCAGTGCTTTAAAAATTCAAACGAATCCAAAATCATCTAAATCGGTTCAGCCGTTCTCGAGTTATAAGCGAGCGTACAGACACCAACTCTCTTTTATTATCTTTTTGTCGTCGATCCCACTATGTTGCTGTCCTCGATTTATCGCCCGGTTAAATTTAATAGACGTACGAACAACCAGGCATAAGAATTTCAGAAAATTCAAGTGAGCGGCGCTTTGCGCTGCACGGGGGGCATCATGTACTTAAACAAGCATTTAACTAACTAATGAAACGATTATAAACGATTTATAATTGAGTAAAAAGATTACTCACTGTGAATTGCACTCATATATACCGCTTACAACTCTCTCAGGCAGTCTCCTATACTGATAGCCTATGTCATTTTCATCAAAGTCTAAACCAGGAATACATTTCGCACCTGTTATAGTCAGTTGCCAACAAGAACACTTGCTTCGGTCCTGGAACAGAATTGAACAATTAAATTAATCAATCAATTAAAACAAAATAGAGTGGGAGCATGCTTCGTAGAATTTGGAGGTCCTGTAATAAAGGAAAAAGGGGTTACTCACTCAAAGTATAAAATTTATTCTGTTTTGTTCCATTTCAGTGTTCGAAACAATAAAACAATAATCTACATAACCAATCTAAACTAACCTTCATAACGACTACAGAGAGTGTATAGTCACAGTGTGGCCATTACATGTCATACTTTTGATTGGTTAGCTCCGACATATCAGCCATACTTTTGCCAATTCCCATAAGATTTGCATTGGAATGAAAAACAGATTATATGTTATTATATAAAATTCACTTCTAACCTACATTTTGCCTTTACCATTATTAGTTTTCATCATTTCAAGTTTTTAAAGCAATACAAAGAGTAGAAAGACTATTTTTAATGGTAGAAAAGTTAGTCTTGATGTTGTTTCTCTCAAAATAAGTTTGACAAATGAGTGAATGGGTTTATGTTTGCCTGTAATCCCATAATTCAAAAATTTGGCAAAAGTATGGCGGCGGCGGGAAAAAATATGATCTCCACTTATTTTTATGGAGTGCTTCACACAAATGGCCACACTGTGACTATACACTCTCTGTAATAACGACTATGTTCTATTTCAATGTTTACAGTATAGGTTAGGAACTGTTCCATTTCAGTGGTTTAGAACTGGATCAGATTGAACTAGAAACGTTTCATAATGAAGCATCCCTTTTATAAAATCGTCATTACAAGTTTCAAATTCTATCTCCTCCTCTGTCTCTTCTTTTTCTTCTTCTCCTCATCCTGCTTCTTATTCTTCTTCTGCTCCATCTTCTTCTTATTTTTCTTCTGCTTCTTCTTGTTCATCTGCTTCTTATTCTTCTTCTGCTTCTTCTCGTTCGTCGCCTTCTTCTTCTTCTTCTTCTTCCTAGTCTCCCTGGTTTTATTCGTCTTCTTATTCTTTGGCTTCTCCTTCTTTTCTTCTTCTTTCCTTCCTCATTTCCTTCTTCTTCTTCACCTCTTTCTTCTTCATTTTCTCCTTCTTCTTCTTATTCTTCTTCTTCTGCTTCTTCTTCTTGTTCCTTTTTTTTCTACTCATCTTCTCCTTCATCTCCTCGTTCTTCTGCTTCTTCTTCCTCTTCTTCTTCTACTTCGATCTTCTCCTAATTGTTCTCCCGCTTTATTTCTCTTCGTTCTTCTGCTTCTTATTCTTTTCCACTTCATCTTCTTCTTATTCTTCTTCTTCTTGTTCTTCTTTGTTCTTCTTCTTCTTCTTTTCTTCGTCATCTCCTGCTCCTTCTTCTTCTACTTCGTCTTCTCCTTCTTCACCTCGTTCTTCTGCTTCTTGATCTTCTCCTGCTCCTTCTTCTTCTACTTCATTTTCTTATTCTTCTTCTCCTCCTCCTCCTTCTCCATCTTATTCTCCTTTTCTTCTCCTTCTTCATCTTCTCCTCCTCCTTTTCCTCCTTCTTCTTCTACTTCGTCTTCTCCATCTACTTCTTGTCATTCTTCTTCTTCTTCTTCTACTACTTGAGTACAGTAGTACTCATGCTCTTCTACTCATGCCCACATGAGCTCTAGGCTTGTGCGTGGGTAATGAGAGGGGTGATGATGAGAGATGACGACTGTTTTTAGGCAGTCGGGACCGACGGCTTTTCGTCTCCTCCGAAAAACGGGAGTGGCCGTTTCTGTCATAATCCGTTCCGGCAACTGTTTTCGATCTTGGAACCTTTCGATTATCAGACAGGCGCTTATCGCCCTCGGCTACGGACCACTCCAAAACTACTACTACTACTACATCTTCTTCTTGTACTACTTCTACTCTAGTACATAAGAATACTGACCCGGCAATTATCGGTGCAATTGCAGCCGGAAAGGAATTCGGGATCGGTGTTGAGGAAGACGTTGTCCATGGCCCTTCGCTCCGTCTGATAGTAGACAAAGTCCGGGTAGGTGCAGTCCACGTAGTTCACACACTCTATCGACACGTGCTCTTTGCCATAGGACAGGTCCTGTAATACAATGCAAATATAAATAAAAAAATAGATTAAATAAAAATAAACCGATATGGACACGTTCTCTTTGCCATAGGACAGGTCCTGTAACACAGTGGAAAACATAGATTGAACAAAGATGTATCCAGGGATCCGATATCGTATATTGTTCACAAATAAATAATTCAATTTTTACAGCTCATATCAAATTTAATGTTAAATCTATATTCTTAATAGGCGAACATTTTTTTTTTTTGTAAACAGAACTCCGTGATTTCTCAACCGAATTTGTTCGTTCACATCTCATTTGAAAGATCTCATTGAATAGATGTTTGATAAGGTCCTACATTTTGAAAAAAAGTTATAGTAGAGATGAGAAATAATCAAAGTTTCAATTTTTACCATTGCTTTAGAATAGGGACAGTGAAGTAGAAAATTTTCATATTTCAATGAAGTAGTAGAAAAACTTCATTTTCATTGAAGTAGTTATCACAGATATGTATGTTTTGTGAACATTCAATAAAATTTGAGTTGAATTTATTAAAAGCAGTAGGTGAAGAACAAGAAGAGGAAGAAGCACAACAATACTTCAACAAGAAAAAAAGGAGAAGCAAAAGGAGAAGAAAATAGAAAGAAAGGTAGGTAAGAAAAAAATTAAAGAAATGAAAGAGATGGAAAAGGAGAAGAAGAATGGTAATGTGGAGAAGAAGGGGAGAAAGGTTAAGAAAGAGGAGATCGAGAAGGAGAAGATCGAGAATGAGAAGATGAAGGAGAAGGAAAAGAAGAAGAATACGGAGGAGAAGAAGGAAGAGAAGAAGAATGAGGAGCAGTAGAAGAAGACAAAAAGGGGAGAAACGGAGGAGGAGGAGGAGGAGGAAGAACAAGAAGGAGGAAAAGAAGAACGAGAACGGGAAAAAGGAGTAGAATAAGGAGAGAAAGGAGAAAAAGGAAAAGAACTAGATGATGGAGGAGAAGAAGAAGAACGCGAAGAAGGATAAGAATGAGAAAAATGAGAAGAAGATAAAGGAGAGGGAAGGAGAAGGAGAAGGACGGAAGGAGAATAAGAAGGAGGAAGTACGAGAAGAAAAGAAAAGAGAAGAAGAAGAAGAAGAAGAAGAATAAGAAGAAGGAGAAGTACGAGGAGAAAAGGAGAGGATGGAGAATAAGATGGAGAACAAGAAGGAAAGAAAAAGAGAGAAAGGAGAATAAGAAGGAGTAGAGAAGAAGAGGAGAAGGAGAAAAAGATAGAGAAGAAGAAGAAGAAGAAGAAGAAGAAGAAGAAGAAGAAGAAGGAAAAGGAGGAAGGAAGAAGAAGAAGAAAAGGAAAAGAAGAAGAAAAGGTAGAAGAAGAAGAAGAAAAGGAAGAAGAAGAAGAAGAAGAAGAAGGAGTAGAAGATGGAGAAAAAGAAAAGGAAGAAGCAGAAGACAGTAGAAGAGGAATAATATTTACCTTGATGGAAGAGTTGACCATTTGCTTGGGCAGCCTATACTCGTTGACACAGGAGACCCAGGGGTCAAAGTCAAAGTAGTCGCACGACAACTCCGACTGCGTGCTGAACAGGTAGTCGACTATCTCGTTGTGAGAGCGCATGCGGCGACCACACGGCCCAATGTACACCACGAACGGCTTGCTCTTGCGCGTGTAGAACAGTCTGCAAGCAAACGAAAAACGACAGTAAATAAACTGAACAGACACAACAAAGTACCCGACATGGTATTCGCTGTGTGCACATAGGTGGTGGGGATAATAAAATCGACACCTGCGCTAACGCGGAATTTTAGTGAACGACACCAGGTAGACATGAGAAAGGATAGGGAATAAGCATTTTCGCCACACTTAGACGTAATGAACTGTTTTTCACACCTCATATAATTCCACAATCGATAAGTAGGAAAAATAGCGACAGGGAATTCTATTTCAATTATAAACTAATTTTTACGTACATAAGCCTATCCTTCCCCATGTTAATCTTCTCCGGAAGATTTATACGATTATCCGCCAGAGCGCAACACCGTAGATGCTCACAGCGTATAGTCTGTTCACCGAAACCAGTCAGTGAATGTAAACACGGAGTAAGCTTGTGTGTGTGTCTTTTGCATGACGGTATGTTCACATTTCAGCGTATGCAACTAATCGCGTATTCAGTTGATACGGATTAAGAGCGATATATATTTAGTTATAACTACAGAGAGAGTATAGTAACAGTGTGGACATTGCATGTCACACTTTTGATTGGTTAGCTCGGAAGAATCCACCATACCTTTGCCAATTCCCATAGGATTTGCATTGGAATGAAAAGCTGATCATATGTTATGATATAAGATTCACTTCTAACCTACATTTTACCTTTGCCAGTATTAGTTCTCATCATTTTCAAGTTTTTAAAGCAATACCAAGAGTAGAGAGACTATTTTTAATGGTAGAAAAGTTAGTCTTGATGTTTTTTCTCTCAAAATAAGTTTGAGAAATGAGTGAATGGGTTTATGTTTGCCTATCAAAATTCAAAAATTTGGCAAAAGTATGGCGGCGGCGGGAAAAAATATGATCTCCACTTATTTTTATGGAGTGCTTCACACAAATGGCCACACTGTTACTATACATTCTCTGTAGTTTACATGAAAGAAGATAATGGCTTTCATCTACAGTTGATATGATATATTATTTTCAAAAAATCTTCAATATCACTTACAAACTTATATTATTTATAAAATAGGCGAACATGATTATTGTGACAAGAACTCCTCCGTGGTTTCTCAGCCGATTTAGTTCGTTCACGGCTCATTTGAAAGATCTCATCAAGTAGATTTCTGATAAGATCTTACATTTTTAAAAACGTGGAGGTGAGGAATGAGCGATCAAAGTTTCAATTTTTACCATTGCTTCAACATAGGGACAGTTGAGTAGAAAATGTTCATAATTATGTCAACTTATGATTTGATGATCAGCTGTTTTGAAACGAAAAATCTATTCATTGGAGAAGGAAAAGAAGGACGAGATGAAGAAAGAGAAAAAGAGAAAGAGAAAAAGAAGAAGAAGAAGGAGAAAAACAAGAAAGAATAATATTCATTGAAGAAGGAAAGAAGGAGTGAGATGAAGAAAGTGAAGAAAAGAAGAAGAAGAAGAAGAAGAAGAAGAAGAAGAAGAAGAAGAAGAAGAAGAAGAAGAAGAAGAAGAAGAAGAAGAAGAAGAAGAAGAAGAAGGAGATAAACAAGAAAGAACAATATTCATTGAAGAAGGAAAAGAAGGAGGAGATGAAGAAAGAGAAGAAGAAGAAGAAGAAGAGGAAGAGGAAGAAGGAGGGAAAAAGAAGAAGAAGAAGAAGAAGAAGAAGAAGAAGAAGAAGGAAGAATAATAAGAAAAAGAAAAAAACTTTACTAACCTCTGGAAGCCGAACATGAGAGGCCTCAACAAACACGGTATCTCTCTTGACTTCTCGAATCTATAATCAGTCCAAGCTACACAGCTGTTATTGCAGGAGTGCGCTGTAAAGGGACGAGGCTTGGGGGCCTTAGATAGTGATACTTTCTGAAAAAAACAAAAACAAGACAAAACATCAACTTAACGAGCTGAAAAACAAATATAGCAGGATTATTTTAAATTGTCAGAAAACAGCTGATTAAATCAAATTTATAAATACAAAGTCTTCTAAATCATAATTTCATATAAAGTCTTACATCTGAATTTAATACGTTGCATAATTGAATTTTGTTGCCCCCACTATAAATGTATGATGGATGTACGCTCGTTTACTGACTTTAAATCAGCTGTTTTCTGACAAGTTAAAATGATCCTGCTATATATTCGACAAAAAATATATTGGTATTGAACGGTGCCGGGTAAAAACGGTCACCCTTCCGCTGGAGTTGTTACCGCACGTTACGTAACTGTGTGTCGAAGATCAAATTTTTCATCCATTCAATCCACAGCAATAAATTCAGATTATTTTTCTATAGTCCGATTCACATCAAGAAGTCAGCATTAAGTTGTCATAAATGATGGTGCAAAGTTCCAATTCCATAATAAGTCTCACCATTATTGAGATAAAAAATAATAAGTGAAAAGACAAAATGGCAGCTGTGTGAGTAACTAAGGACTTCCTGACAATTTAAAGATTATAATATGTTTCTTACTCAGGAACAATGCCCTAGAATATTGGTATAGTCCGATTCACGACAAGAAGTCAGCATTGTTTATATGAGGAGCATTGATGCCAAGTTTCATTGAGAGAGAAAGAGAAAACTGCACCAAACGTGTTTGTTGGGACTGTGTGCGACAACAATGCACAGTGCGGCAACTATGCACAGTGCGAATAGGATAGAGAAATCAGCAACTGCCTTGTGCTGAACGAGGATAGAAAAACTCCCATCTAAGCAATGCTGACTTCTTGACGTGAATCGCACTATACACTATTTCCTCAAATTTAACCTTCATATCTACTGGTCTTCGATTGCCATTCAGGGCAAATGTTTTTGATAAAAATAATACAGGGTGACACATACAGAACGCATGTTTTTCCAAGTGTTATAAGAAAGTTTATTTTAATCATACATTTATCTTACACCAAAATACTAAGCAAATAACCCAATTTGACAATTTATATGTAAAACTCCAAAACACTCGAGTATTGTTTTGTCACACAATTGTTATTGTTATTATTATTTGTTATTAGTATATATTGTTATTGTCACACACAGACTCGTTCTTAGTGAGGAGTATATTCATGTATTGTATTCTTTCAAATGTATGTTTTTGTTTTGTCTTTTTGAGAATAAATATATTTCAATTCAAAAAATTCAATTCAAATGTTCAAAAATTACACGAGAAAGATGGCGAGCTTCATATAGCAGGATTGTTTTAACTTGTCAAAAAACAGCTAATTTAACGTTAGTAAACGAGCGTACATCAATCAGCTGTTTTCTGACAATTGAAATAATCCTGCTATACGTTTGGGCCCTTAATGAGCCTCAAATTGGTCCACTTTTGATACAGTAGCAATTTATTCATGTATTGCACTATTAAAATCTTCAATTTACAACAGCAAACTTTGAATTTCAAGTGAAAAAGAATCACATGCCAATACGCTCGGCTGAAAACTCTCAACTAAACGACGATGGCAGATTAATTATTCTATTTGAAATATTGTTAAACAGCAAATACACGATGTTCAAGGTCAATTGCGCCAATGATACAAAAACTGGATACTTTAAACTACAGAATGGTGTCGCTGGCTACACAGCCTACAGAGACTGGTAGTACTGGGTGGCGCAAAAATAATGGTTGGATTTGAGTAGGATAGTATCAGTGGACCAGAGCTGTCTGTGACCGCAGAGCGACACCATTTTGTAGGTTAAAGTATCCACTTTTAGTATCAATGGTGCAATTGACCTTGCAAAATCGCGTATTTGCTGTTGAGCAACATTTCCAATAGAATAAATCTGCAATCGTCGTTCAACGGAGCTTCAGCAGAAAGTTTCAAGTCGAGCTTATTGGCATAAGATTCTTCTTTACTTGAAATTCAAAAATCGCTTATTTTCTGTAGAACAATATTTCCAATAGAATGAATCTGCAATCTTTGTTCAACGGAGCTTCAGCAGAAAGTTTCAAGTCGAGCTTATTGGCTTGAGATTCTTCTTTACTTGAAATTCAAGTTTACTATCGTAAATATCGTTACATTGAAGATTTGAATACTGCAATACATGAATGAATTGCTGCTGTATCAAAAGTAAAGGACCAATTTGAGGCTTTTAATGAGCATTGATGCATTAAGGGCGCCATCTTTCCTATGTAATTTTTGAAATATACTCAAGTGTTTTGGAATTTTTCATACAGATTCTCAAATTGGGTTATTTACTTAGTATTTTGGTGTTAGGAAGATAAATGTATGATTCAAATAAACTTTCTTATAACATAATAATTAATTGAACGAAATTCCTAATTGATGCCATATAATATTCTGAAGACTTTGCTATTTGCAAATATTGACAACAGATTAATAGCTAGTAAGGAAATTCGATGAACGCTACTGCACAAAAAACTTTCGAACCCAGCACCTCTGGTATTCCGGACCAGCGCCTTATCCACTCGACCACCGGAGATCTTCTGTACAGCAGCGTTCATTTTTTGACTTAGCCAATTTAGCCAGATAATATAAAGATGGAGTACGACATTTGATAGTAGTTAAATCATAATACTACAACGAACGAATGACTGATGTTATATATTTCGAAGATCGTTATTTGCAAATATTGACAACAGATTAATTTCCTTACTAGCTATTAATCTGTTGTCAATATTTGCAAATAGCAAAGTCTTCAGAATATTATATGGCATCAATTAGGAATTTCGTTCAATTAATTATTATGATTTAACAGCAACTGTATGGTTGCAATGTCTCATTACCTTCCATCTTTCTTATAACACTTTGAAAAACATCCGTTCTTTATGCGCCACCCTGTATTGGTAATGTTATAAGGTTAAAAATGAAATAAAAAATACTGATTATATTATCGATTCATATACTTACAGCAATAGCTCCCGGATGATTTTGCTGTACATATTGCTTGGGCTTGACGGTGATATCAACTGGTCCCACCCTGTGATAAACAGTGTCCGGTTTTTTGTTTTGCTTTTGATTGGTACTCTTACGCGCTACCGACCTCGCAGGCTGTTGAGCTTGTTCGCTGGATTCTTTCACGAGTTCTGTTGAAAGAAAATTATTTATTCAGTAATGTAATGTTCACATAATACTAAATGAAAGGTTCAACAGGCTTAAGCCCAAAACTGTCCCTCTTCAAAGAGAAGAGAAACCTAAGATATCTTTTTATAAAATAGACGAACATGTTTTTTTGTAACCACGACTCCTCTGGGGTTTCTCAACCGACTCTGTTCGTTCACATCTCGTTTGGAAGATCTCATTGAGTAGATGTTTGATAAGGAGGAGAAGAAGAATGAGGAGGAGAAGAACGAGGAGAAGGAGAAGAATTAGCAGAAGAAGAAGAAGAAGAAGAAGAAGAAGAAGAAAGAGAAGAAGAAGAAGAAGGAGAATGAGAAGAAGAAGGAGAATGAGAGTGAGAATGAAAAGGAGAAGGAGATGGAAAAGGAGCAGGAGTAGGAGAATAAGAGGAAGAAGAAAGAGAAGAAGAAAAGAAGTAGAATAAGGAGAAGTGAGGATAAGAAGAAGAAGTAGAAGAAGAAGAAGAAGAAGAAGGAGAATGAGAGTGAGAATGGAAAGGAGAGCGAGAAGAAGAAGGAGATGGAAAAGGAGCAGAAGTAGGAGAATAAGAGGAAGGAGTAAGAGAAGAAGGAAAGAAGTAGAAGAAGGAGGAGGGGTGAGGAGAAGAAAAGAAGTAGAAGTAGAAGAAGAAGAAGAAGAAGAAAGAGAAGAATATGGAGAAGGAGAAGAAAAAGGATAAGGAGAATAATAAGAAGAAAGGGGAGAAGAAGGAGAAGAAAACCTTGAAGGAAAAAGAACGAGAAGAAGGTGGAGAAGAAGAAGTAAAAGAAGAAAAAGGAGGAGAAGAAGAAGAAGCAGAAGAAGAAGAAGAAGAAGAAGAAGAAGAAGAAGAAGAAGAAGAAGAAGAAGATGGAGAAGAATATGAATATGAAGAAGAAAAAGAAAAAGGATGATAAGAAGAAGAAGAAGAAAATTGGAGAAGAAGATTTGAATGAAGAAGGAGGATGAGAAGGAGAAGAAGAACGAGATCAAAGAAAGAAAAGAAGATTGAAAAGAAAGAGAAGGAGGAGGACGACGAGGAAGAGGATTGGAAAATATTACATTTAGTTGAACAGTCGCAGTTTATACGACCTGGGATGTTAGTTATCTTAGATAGAAGGATAGGATATCTCCGTTGGATAATAGAATAAATACAATAATGAACATTTTGTGAATATTTAAGATCAAAACTAAATGAAAACTAGATGAAAATAATAACTTACCAACATCGTCATCCGAGTTACTTTCGTCAATATTCTGTGTGTACTCAACGTAGGGATTTTGCTGAAAACAAAAACATAATAATTATGTTATTCACAGTAAAATTTGACTGCATGTCGTAAATTCTAATCTATATTAATAAAAGAGAGTTTATAACTCGAGAACGGCTGAACCGATTTAGATGATTTTGGATTAGTTTGAATTGTTACAGCACTGGTTAACATAATATGTATTAAGATATAAGAAAATCCCTTGAGGAGTTCATTCTACAGGACTTTGAAATTATCAATGTATCCTTATGGTGAAGTAATTTTTCAACTAAACACCATTATGAAATGGGAAAGGTGCCAGTGAAGTAATTTGAATAAGAACATGTATTGAAAGTATGATCAAGGATGATAAAAACATAGAGATACAACTACAATTCATCAAAAATGTATCCCAAATTTTCAGTCAGTAACCTCATTTATTAAATTTATTATTACGGTTGTCAAGATAAGACGATTAGTTAGTCTTAGCACTTCACATAGCCGGCAATGAAGCAGCACACACCGATGCAATGACTAATCTGAGTGTGTTGCTTCACAAGCAACTAAGTGAAGTACTGTGACTAAACGTGACTAATCTCGTCTTGTCTTGTCTTGACTAACCGGTGTACGCCTAGCCTTATTCATTTATTCAATTATTCATTTAAAATCTATCAAATAGGCCTGAACTTATTACATTTTTCGGGTTCAATATCCAAGTTAACATGAAGGTGACATGAAGGAGGGGGCATTTGGGGGGTGACATATTTTTTTTGGGGGGGGGGGGGGGTTACACGGAGGGGAAACATTTGGGGGGAGGGGGGGGGGTAACATGAAGGGGGGATTTCGGGGGTGACATGGAGTGGAAGCATTTGGGGGGGTGACATGAAGGGGGGGGGGCGATACGAAGTTCGCGGGGTCAGCTAGTCTGAAAAAATTTGACTGCATGTCGTAAATTCTAATGTTGAATTAAGGTGGGATTTCGTTACTGCGGCTCCGCAGCCGATCCCGACACGACCAGCCAAGATGGCGGACAAATTCGCAGTCTGGGCACCCCACTGCCTTCGAAGGCCGTCATCAAATCAAATTGATAACATCGAATTGAACAATAATGAGATATTAAAGGGCTTTAAACCGGCGAATTACAATATCTGAATAAGTTTTGAACGAGATTCGTTGCACCATGGCTACACCCGCTGGGTATACATGGCCTTCGAAGGCAGTGGGGTGCCCAGACTGCGAATTTGTCCGCCATCTTGGCTGGTCGTGTCGGGATCGGCTGCGGAGCCGCAGTAACGAAATCCCACCTTTACTCCTAGACCATGTATAGAATAGACACGGCCTATGCTATAAATATTGAAGCAAACATGAATTGGCTGATTAGGGGCAAATCATTATAGTCGAAACTATACGAGCGTTCTTGGGGCAAGACCACAAGTCACAACTATACGAGCGTTCTTTGCTTTCGTATCATAAACTACACTAACAGTATAGCAGGATTCAATTCAACTTGTCATAAATCAGCTGATCCAGTAATAATTAAAGAGTGATTTCGACACAATAATCATAAGGCTTGAAAGTCTTAAAGACTTTTAAAGTCTTTAAAAGACCTTTTTAAAGAAGACCTTTCAAAGAATAACTTTTTAAATGACCTTTTCAATAATCTGCGAGATTCAGCATTTGTAGGTTAAGTATTGTGATTATATGCTCGTCGATCAGCTGATTTATGACAAGTTAATTGCATCCTGCTATACTATATCATGTACTACTGTATAGTACATAAACCATGCGAACGGCCCTGGAATTGTAGTCGTGCATTAAAGTATCTCAATAGCTGATATAATCTTATCTCTCTCGCACAGTTGATAAAATCTTGTCTCTCTCGCACAGTTCACTCGCTCTCACTCTCTCTTAGGGGCAAGAACAGTAGAGATGTTTGCTTCAAAGACTTCTTATGTGGAGATAGGGAAGACCGTGTCTATTCTATACATGGTCTAAGGTGTAATCTATAGTATTATTTCAAGTACTGCTACTCACCCGTTTCAGTATACTAGCATGCCTGTGGCTCCTGCCCGTTTGCCGGTCTCGGGCAGCGATCATCTCGATGTAGAGCGGACCGAGACGAGTGCTGCCTCTGTAGATCCACTCGGTTCTCTCGTCGGCGTCAAAGTACATCTTCACCAGCGACGCGTCTATGTCCTGCACACGGGCCACCCACCATTTGCCTGCAAAGCAAGGAGATATAGGAAAGCGATGTTAATAAATTCACATTTTCCTATTAAATATTTGTTTAATTAACATGAATATAAAGTTGACTGAAACATTTCGAACTGGAATTTAAACTGAACTGTTTTATGTTGAGATAACAACTCTAATCAGCCGTTGTCATGGCACTTGTATGTGGCTATCATGTGATGCTATCATGTGGTACATGTTACGCCACAGAGAGAAAGAACTGTTGTGATATATGGAGCCTGAACATGGATCTCAAGAAGAAGAAGAAGAAGTGGGAAGAAGAAGAAGAAGAAGAAGAAGAAGAAGAAGAAGAAAGAGGAGGAGGAAAGAAGAAGAAGATGAAGAAGAAGAAGAAGAAGAAGAAGAAAAAGAGAAAGAAGAAGAAAAAGAAAAGAAAAAGAAAAGAAAAAGAAAAGAGAAAGAAAAGAAAAGAAAAGAAAAAGGAAAAGAAAAGAAAAGAAAAGAAAAGAAAAGGAAAAGAAAAGGAGGAGGAGGAGAAGGAGAAGGAGAAAGAGAAAAAGAAAAGGAAAAGAAAAGTAAAAGAAGGAGAAGAAGAAGAAGAAAAGAAAGGAGGAGAGAAAGAACTGTTGTGGTATATGGTGCCTAAACATGGATCTCAAGAAGAAGAAGAAGAAGAAGGAGAAGGAAAAGAAGAAAAGGAGAGGAAAACGAGAAGAAGAAGAAGTAGTAGTAGTAGTAGTTGTAGTAGTAGTAGTAGCAGAAGAAGAAGAAGAAGAAGGAGAATGAGATTGAGAATGAAAAGAAGAAGGAGATGGGAAAGGAGCAGAAGTAGGAGAATAAGAGGAAGAAGAAAGAGAAGAAGGAAAAGAAGAAGAAGAAGAAGAAGAAGAAGAAGAAGAAGAAGGAGAATGAGATTGAGAATGAAAAGAAGGAGATGGGAAAGGAGCAGAAGTAGGAGAATAAGAGGAAGAAGAAAGAGAAGAAGGAAAAGAAGAAGAATAAGGAGGAGGGGTGAGAAGA
>CM029543.1:14359374-14390141 GCA_017141395.1 Laodelphax striatellus
AAGAAGAAGAAGAAGAAGAAGAAGAAGGAGGAGGAGGAGGAGAAGAAGAAGAAGAAAGCGAGGAGAGAAAGAACTGTTGTGATATATGGAGCCTAAACATGGATCTCCGGTAACAATGGTTGGAATTTTACAGGTGCAAAAGTATTGTGTGTTATGGTGCACGAGCTAGGGGATATGAGTGGTATGAGCAAATTGAAATGCTACAACGTTTTTTTCTGAGAAGAGTTTTTAGCCTTCCAAAATGCTTCCCAAATTTTGTTTTATATTTTCCTGGAGTTTCACCCATTTTCCTGTATACGCTGAAGCTGCACATCGACTTTGATAGAAAATGCTCAAATCTCCCAGAGGAGAGGTATTCAAGGATATTCACAGAGGAAGTGATGCGCAAGGAGCTGTCTTTCATCAGTGAATGGCAACAGATTTCAGAGGAGTATCGGATTCCATTTCACAGAATTCAAAACTGAGGCCATTTTGAGTAAGATTTCAGGTAAGCTCAGAGATAAGCAACGGATAAGTAAGGGCAATGGATAAGACACCAGACACGCTCCCTGTACAAGGAACTGAGCTTGCAGACTGAATATTTGAACAGTAATCAGAAAGCAGATTTTATAAATTGGATGTTCAAAACAAGAACAGAGCTGATCTGCCTCAATAAGTATTCCTTCCTATGCAAAAGCTATCAAAAGCTATGCAATCATAAGCTATGCAAAAGTAGTGCTTAATGTACCCTGAGTTAGCGTACACCGGTTAAAATAAGACAAGACGAGATAGTCACGCTTAGTTACAGTACATACAGTTTGATGAAGCAACACACACCGATCAGTCATTGCATTGGTGTGTGCTGCTTCATAAGCAACTATGTGAAGTACTGTGACTAAACGTGACTAATCTCGTCTTGTCTTGTCTTGACTAACCGGTGTACGCCTAGCCTTACAGAAAAATGCATGTTTTAGCTTTAAATTACATTGATCTTATGGGACATCAATCCAATATGGCCAACCACTACCGCCTAATCTCAAGACTATTTCATGTTTTCGTGAACTTTTCAATATTGAACAAATTTTATCTATTCGACAATTATCGATGTTCATGTTTTGATTTATCAATATATCAGTCGTTATCTAATACAGAGACAGCATAATTATACAGGGTGTTTCAAAAATTGACCAACGGAATTCGTGACCAGTTTCCTGACATTGAAATTGAGAAAAAGTTCCAGTAAACATGGGTCCTAAAATGTTTCGTCAATTTGTTTCTTCACTTTTTTTCTCCAGAATGGTTTGACTAATTTTGTTGAAATTTGGCATGGTCAAGGCCAAGATAAAGGTCTGCTGTAAAAAAAAGAAGCAACTTTATGTGACAAAATATTTCAAAATGGCGGACAACAACAAGTTTTCGAGTTATTTCAATTTGAAAATTCAAATACCCGCCATTTAGAAAGATTTGTCAGATAAGGTTGCTTCATTTTTTTTACAGCAGAACTTCATCTTGGCCTTGACCATGCCAAATGTCAACAAAATTAGTCAAAACATTCTGGAGAAAAAAATTAAGAAGTGAATAAACAAAATGGCGACTAGGGGGGGAAAGAAAGCATTTTAGGACCCATCTTTACTGGAACTTTTTTCTCAAGTTCAATGTCAGGAAACCGCTCACGAAGTTTGTCGGTCTATTTTAGAAACACTCTGTATATGGTTTATGGTGTATTTACGGTTGAGTGTTGATGGGAAGGATGTCCTTGCATATCCTTCTCCAAGAATGGACATTTATATGTCCAAACTCCGCCATTTCTTGTAGATGCAAAACCATGTTGCAATTAGTTTTATTTTAAATGACGTTCATTTCAGCTCAAAATATTATATCATAAACTAGAACTCAAGTCGACTTCAACAATCTAGAATTAAACTTCCCTATATTATATTTTCATTTAAAATCTCCCTTATCTCATGTTTTGTTCAGTGAATCCGAAACTGTAATTATGTACTATTTTTAAATGAAGTTCATTGTAATATCTATCATGACCTAGAATTTAAGCGACATACTTTGTAATCTACATGAATAAAGTGAATATTCTATTCTATATGGGGCTGAAACATGCAACATTTGGGAATACTCAATAAGTAGAAGAAACAGAAGAAGATAAAGAACAACACTCACCATTCCATTCAGTCTTCACAATCTCGTCAATGTTCAGTTTGACCATAGGCCGCTCCGGGTAACGGGTCAGGTAGTCCTTGATGAATGTTTTTGACTCGGGGTGTACATCTTCCCACACATTTTTGGACGACTCGCACACCAGTCGAATGTTTTCATGAAGCACATACTGTGTGTAGCCGTCGTCGAAGAATACAAGGTATCTGAAAACATTGGAGGAAATAGAGAATACCATTTATATATGTAGGGAATCTCTATATTAATAAAAGAGAGTTGGTGTCTGTACGCTCGCTTATAACTCGAGAACGGCTGAACCGATTTAGATGATTTTGGATTCGTTTGAATTGTTACAGCACTGGTTAACATAATATGTATTAAAATATAAGAAAATCCCTTTATAATTAATAAATAATTAGTACATTAATGACCTAACCTATCAAACATGACATCCATTTTGATCCAGTCCAAACAATAATGCTCCTATAAAATCGATGGGAAGTTGAAGATGCAACAATATAGGTCTTCCAAAAGATGACCGATGGTCTGTTGATAGCGACTCCGCCTTCCACGCAGAATTACGGGTTCGATTCCGAGATGGGTGAAATTTTTTGGCAACTTTCAGCATTGATTAATATTGATTATTATCCACCGCTTTAAAAATTAGTATATTGGTGACTTTTAATTTTCCATCAATAAAGCGAGTGGATACATATTTTCTTTCGGGGCTGATAGGAAGGGGAGACATTTGGGAGGAAGAGGTCGGTTGACATGAAGGGGGTTATTTGAGTGTGACATGAAGGGGGACATTTGGAGGGTGACATTTTGGGGGATTTGTGGGGGAATGAAGGGGGGAATTTGGGGGATGACATTTTTTGGGGGTGGCATGAAGGGGGAACATTTGTGGGGAGAAGAGGGGGGACATTTGGGAGAGGAAGAGGGTGATACGAAGTTCGCCGGGACAGCTAGTAAAAAATAGATTAGAAAACAAACTTAAGCTACACCATAATGTTTTTCCATATTTCTCATTAGGGAAAACTGGATAATTCGGCGAGGCGGAACACCCGAAAGGGTCTCTCCGCCAAAAAAGCCATAAGCTTAATAATAATAATAGCTACACCATGTTTCCTATGAATGGATAATTGGTTATGTTGGTGAAGTGGAACAACCCTACTCGGGTCTCCCCACTATTGAAAGCCATACGCTAAATAAATATGGCAGGATTAATTTAACTAGTCAGAAAAGAGCTGTTTTGGCAATAAGTAAACAGTGATTTTAAGCAGCTCTGACACAATAATCCAAAGGCGTTTAGAGTTTTAGGCGTACACGTTAGGAACAGACGATATTAGTCACGTTTAGCGAGTATTACATAGCGTTACTATGACACACCCAACACTGCACAATGACCACCATTAGTCATTGCATCGGTGTGTGCTACTTCATAAGCAACTATGTGAATTACTGTGACTAAACATGACTAATCTCGTCTTGTCTTGTCTTGACTAACCGTTGTACGCCTAGCCTGAAAGACTTTTAGAGTCTTTGAAAGACATTTTAAAAGAAGACCTATCAGAGAATACTTTCTAAAAGACCTTTTCAATAATCTGCAAGATTCAGCATTTGTAGAGGAAGATGGTGAAGGAGAAAAATAATAAGAGGACTAGAGAACTAGGAAGAGGAGGAATAGAAGATGAAGATGAAGAAGTAGAAGAATAAGAAAGAAGAAGAAGAATAAGTAGAAGAAGAACAAGAGAAGGGAGAAGTGGGAGAAGGAGAAGAAGAAGTAGAACAAGAAAAAGAGACGGGAGAAGAGGGAAGAGGAGGAGGGGAAGAAGAGGAAGAAGTAGAAGAAAAGGAGACGGGGGAAGAGAAGAAGAAGAAGTAGAAGAAGAATAAGAGGTAGAAGGAAGAAGAGGATAAGAGAGAAAAGGGAGAAGAAGAAGAAAAAGAAAAGGGAGAAGAGAGAGGAGAGGAACGAAAGGAGGAAAAAGAATACGTAGAGGAAAGAGAGGGAGATTAATACAAAAGTGGTGGGGAGAGGAAGAGGAAGAAGAAAAAGAGAAAGGATAGATAAGAAAAATTATGAGGACAAAGTTGATATGAAGGAGAAGCTAAGCAGACAGAGCGGAGGAAGAAGATGAACAATGAAAGAAGGAAGAAAAGGACCCGAGTGCAGGAGAAGAGGGAGAGGAAAGGGAAGGAGGAGGAGGAAGAGAAGTATAAGGGGAAGGAAGAGGAGGAGAAGGAAAAGGAGGAGAATGGGAAGGAGAAGAGGAGGAGGAGGAAGAAGAAGAAGAACACTAAAAGAAGGAAGAAGGGGACCCGAGTGGTGGAGAAGGGGGAGAGGAAGGGGAAGAAGGAGAGGTATTTGGGGAAGGAAGAGGAGGAGAAGGAAAAGGAGGAGAAGGCGAAGGAGGAGGAGGAGAGGAGGAAGAAAATGAACAATAGAAGAAGGAAGAAGAGGACCCGAGTGGAGGAGAAGAGGGAGAGGAAGGGAAGAAGAAGAAGATGAAGAAGAAGCTTGAATAAAGAAGAAGAAGAAGAAGAAGAAGAAGAAGAAGAAGAAGAAGAAGAAGAATAATAAGAAGAAGAAGAAGAAGAAGAAGAAAAGAAGAAGAAGAAGAAGAAGAAGAAGAAGTAAATAAGAAGAAGAAGATGAAGAAGAAGAAGAAGAAGAATAAAAAAGAAGAAGAAAAGAAGAAGAAGATAGAAGAAAAAGAAGAAGAAAGTTAATAAAAAGCATATTAAGAAGAAAATAGAAGTTGAATAAGAAATAGAAGAAGAAGAAGAAGAAGAAGAAGAAGAAGAAGAAAAAGAAAATAGTTAAATAAAATAAACAAGAAGAATAAATAGTTGTAAGAAGAAGCAGAAGAAGAAGTACAGGTTAAATAAGAAATTGAAGAAGAATAAATAAGAAGAAAGTTAAGAATAAAGAAGAAGAATAGAAGAATAAGCTGAAGAAGAATAAGAAGAATAAAAGAAGAATAAATAAAGAAGAAGAAGAATAAAATAAAGAATAAAATAGAAGAAATAAAGAAGAAGAAGAAGAAGTTGAAGAAGAAGAAATAAATAATAATAAATAAATAAGAATAAGATTAACATGTTAAATAAAGAAGAAATAAAAGCTGAAGAAGAAGCCATAATAGAAGAAGAAGAAGAAGAAGCTAAAGAAGAAGAAGAAGAAATAAATAAAGAAGAATAAGAAGAACAAGAATAAATAAGAAGAAGAAGAAGAAGAATAGAAGAAGTTAAAAATAAAGAAGAAGAAGAAGAAGAAGGATATAAGAAGAAGTTAAGAAGAAGAAGAAGCAAGAAGTTAAAGAGGAAAATGAAGAAGAAGAAAGAAGAAAGAAGAGGAATATGGAAGAAGAAGAGGAGAAGAAGAAGAGGAAGGGGTAGAGGAGGGAGAGAAGAGGAAGAGAAAGAGGAAGAGTGGAAGAAGGTAAACAGTTAGGCTAGGCTAGCTAAGAAGTTAAAGAAATTGCTTTTAGAAGTTAAAGAAGTTGAAGGTAAGAGTTAGGCTAAAGAAGAAGAAGAAGAAGAAGAAGAAGAAAGATCGTTCTACTCAGTCACTCACCTGCACTTGTTATTAATTTTGGGCGCCTCAGCAATGATTCCCGAATAGAAGTAGCAATTTGGCGGTGCAGCTGTAGTGACGTCATCATCCCCTCTGTAGACAGCGATCACGCTTGAGCCGACTGGCAGCCGGACCGGGGAGGGGTGGGAG
Source organism: Laodelphax striatellus (assembly GCA_017141395.1). Lineage (NCBI taxonomy): Eukaryota > Metazoa > Arthropoda > Insecta > Hemiptera > Delphacidae > Laodelphax > Laodelphax striatellus. The sequence goes on from CM029543.1 coordinate 14,365,250, forward strand.
TAGGCAGAAAAATGAACATGAATAAGGGAAGAAAAGGACCTGAGGCAGGAGAAGAGTGAGAGGAAGGAGGAGGAGGAAGAGAAGTATAAGGGGAAGGAAGATGAGGAGTGAAGGAAAAGGAGGAGAATGGGAAGGAGAAGAGGAGTGATGAGGAAGAAGATGAACAATAAAAGAAGGAAGAAGAGGATCTGAGCAGGAGAAGCCCGGCAGACGCACCGGAGACGGATAGGAGTAGGCAGAAAATGAACAATAGAAGAAGGAAGAAAAGGACCCGAGTGCAGGAGAAGAGTGAGAGGAAGGAGGAGGAGGAAGAGAAGTATAAGGGGAAGGAAGATGAGGAGAAGGAAAAGGAGGAGAATGGGAAGGAGAAGAGGAGGAGGAGGAAGAAGATGAACAATAAAAGAAGGAAGAAGAGGATCCGAGTGGAGGAGAAGTCTCGGCAGACGCACTGGAGACGGATAGGAGGAAGGAAGAAAATGAACAACAGAAGAAGGAAGAAAAGGACCTGGAGTGCAGGAGAAGAGTGAGAGGAAGGAGAGAGGAGGAAGAGAAGTATAAGGGGAAGGAAGATGAGGAGAAGGAGAAGGAGGAGAATGGGAAGGAGAAGAGGAGGAGGAGGAAGAAGATGAACAATAAAAGAAGGAAGAAGAGGCCCCGAGTGCAGGAGAAGAGGGAGAGGAAGGGGAAGAAGGAGAAGTACAGGGGGAAGGAAGAGGGGGAGAAGCAAAAGGAGGAGAATGGGAAGGAGAAGAGGAGGGGGAGGAGGAAGAAGACGAACAATAAAAAGAAGGGAAGAAGAGGACCCGAGTGAGGAGGAGAAGAGGAGAGGAAGGAGGAAGAAGGAGAAGGGGAAGGAGAAGAGGAGGAGGAGGAGATTGAGGAGAAGGAGAAGGAAGAGGAGAGGAAGGAAGGTGAAGGAGAAGGAGGAGGGAAGGAGAAGGGACAAGAGAAGAAGAGGAGGAGAAGGGGAAGGGAAGGAAGATGACGGGAAGGAAAAGGAAGAGATGGAGAAGGAAGAAGGAGGAAGAGCAGTAGAAGAAGCATAGGAGAAACGAAAGAGGAGGAGGAGGAGGAGGGAGGAGGAGGATGATGAGGAGGAGGAGGAGGGAGGAGGAGAGGAAGAAGGAGAAGAAGAAGAAGAAGGAGGAGAAGAAGAAGAAGAAGAAGAAGCAAGAAGAAGAAGAAGAGGAGGAGAAGAAGAAGGAAGAAGAAGAAGAAGAAGAAGAAGAAAAGATAGCGGAGAAGAGGGCAGAGGAGAAAAGAAGAAGGAGGAGAAGAAAAAGAAGAATAAGAAGAAGAATTGTCACCACCTGAACTTGTTATTGATTTTGGGCGCCTCAGCAATGATTCCCGAATAGAAGCAACACTTGCCGGGCAGCTGTGCTGACGTCATCATCTCTATAGAAAGGATCACCCTGAGCCGACTGGCACGCCGGACTGGGGAGGGTGGAGAGGGAGAAAATGAACAGAAGAAAAAGGAAGAAAATGGCCCGTGTGGAGTAAAAGAGGGAGAGGAAGCGAAGGGAGGAGGAGGAAGAGAAGTATAAGGGGGAGGAAGATGAGGAAAACGGGAAGAAGGAGGAGGATGGGAAAGAGAAGAGGAGGAGGAAGAAGAAGATGAACAATAAAAGAAGGAAGAAGAGGACCTGAGGGAGGAGGAAGAGGGAGAGGAAGGGAAGGAGGAGGAGGAAGAGAAGCATAAGGGAAGGAAGAGGAGGAGAAGGAAGAGGAGGAGAATGGGAAGGAGAGGAGGAGGAGGAGGAGGAAGAAGATGAACAATAAAAGAAGGAAGAAAAGGACCTGAGTGGAGGAGAAGAGGAGAGAAGGGAAGAAGGAGAAGAATAAGGGAAGGAAAAGGAGAAGAAGGAGAAGAGGAGGAGGAGGATGAGATTGAGGAGAAGGAGAAGGAAGAGGAAGAGGAGAAGGAAGATGAGAAGAAGGAGGAAGGATGAGGGGAGGAGAAGGAAGATGAGCAAGGGAAGGGGAAGAGGATGACGGAAGGAAAAGGAAGAGATGGAGAAGTGGAAGAAGGAGGAAGAGGACTAGTAGAAGAAGCATTAGGAGAAAAGAAAGGATGAAGAAAGAACAAGAAGATGATGAAAACGAAGAAGAAGAAGGAGGATGAGGGGGAGGAGAAGATGAAGATGAAGAAGAAGAAGAATGAAAGAAGAAGAAGCCATGAGCGAGAAGAAGAAGAGGAAGAAGAAGAGAAAGAAGAGGAAGAAGAGGAAGAAGAGGAAGAAGAACAGAAGAAGAAGTGAAGGGGAAGAAGAAGTAGCTATGAGAAGAAGAAGAAGAAGAAGGAGAAAGAGCAGTAGTAGAAGAAGCGTTGCAGAAAAGAAGAGGAGAAGAAGAAATAGGAGAAAAGGAGGAGGAGTGAGGAGGAGGAGGAGCAGGAGAAGGAAGAGGAGAGAAGAAGGGAAGGGGAAATGAGGATGACGGGAAGGAAAGGAAGAGGTGAAGAGAAGAAGGAGGAAGAGGAGTAGTAGAAGAAACAGAGGAGAAAAGAGAGAGAGGAGAAGAAGAGGGAGAGAAAGAAGAAGAAGAAGAAATAAAGAAGAAGAAGAAGAAGAAAAAGATGAAGAAGAAAAGAAGAAGAAGAAGTAGTCGAAGAAGAAAAAGAAGAAGAAGAAGAAGAAAGATTGTTTCATTCAGTAACTCACTCACCTGAACTTGTTATTAATTTTGGGCGCCTCAGCAATGATTCCCGAATAGAAGTAACAATTTGCCGGTGCAGCTGTGCTGACGTCATCATCCCCTCTATAGACAGCGATCACCCTCGAGCCGACTGGCAGCCGGACCGGGGAGGGGTGGGAGTAGGCAGAAAATGAACAATAGAAGAAGGAAGAAAAGGACCCGAGTGCAGGAGAAGAGGGAGAGGAAGGGGAAGGAGGAGGAGGAGGAAGAGAAGTATAAGGGGAAGGAAGAGGAGGAGAAGGAAAAGGAGGAGAATGGGAAGGAGAAGAGGAGGAGGAAGAAGATGAACAATAAAAGAAGGAAGAAGAGGATCCGAGTGGAGGAGAAGCCCGGCAGACGCACCGGAGACGGATAGGAGTAGGCAGAAATTGAACAATAGAAGAAGGAAGAAAAGGACCCGAGTGCAGGAGAAGAGTGAGAGGAAGGAGGAGGAGGAAGAGAAGTATAAGGGGAAGGAAGATGAGGAGAAGGAAAAGGAGGAGAATGGGAAGGAGAAGAGGAGGAGGAGGAAGAAGATGAACAATAAAAGAAGGAAGAAGAGGATCCGAGTGGAGGAGAAGACGGATAGGAGTAGGCAAGAAATGAACAACAGAAGAAGGAAGAAAAGGACCTGAGAGCAGGAGAAGAGTGAGAGGAATGAGGAGGAGGAAGAGAAGGATAAGGGGAAGGAAGAGGAGGAGAAGAAAAAGGAGGAGAATGGGAAGGAGAAGAGGAGGATGAGGAGGGAGAATATGAACAATAAAAGAAGGAATAAGAGGACCCGAGTGGAGGAGGAGTGGGAGAGGAAGGGAAGGAGGAGAAGTATAAGGGAAGGAAGAGGAGGAGAAGGAAAAGGAGGAGAATGGGACGGGGAGGAAGAGGAGGTGGAAGAAGATGACCAGTAAACGACGGAAGAGGAGAACCAGAGCGGAGGAGGAGAGGGAGAGGAAGGGGAAGAAGGAGAAGGAAGGAGAAGAGGAGGAGGAGGAGATTGAGGAGAAGGAGAAGGAAGAGGAGAGGAAGGGGAAGAAGGAGAAGGAGGAAGGAAGGATAAGGAGAAGAAGAAAGAGGAGGAGAAGGGAAGGGGAAGGAAGATGACGGGAAGGAAAAGGAAGAGATGGAGAAGGGGAAGAAGGAGGAAGTATAGTAGAAGAAGCATAGGAGAAAAACGAAAGAGGAGGAGGAGGAGGAGGAGGAGGAGGAGGAGGAGGAGGAGGAGGAGGAGGAGGAGGAGGAGAAGGAGGAGAAGGAGGAGGACGAGGAGGAGGAGAACATGAACAAGTTGAAGCTGGAGAAGAAAAGAAGAAGGAGGAGGAGAAGAAAGGAAGAAGAAGAAGAAGAAGAAGAAGAAGAAGAAAAGAAGGGAGAAGAGGGCAGAGGAGAAAAAGAAGAAGGAGGAGAAGAAAAGAAGAAGAAGAAGAAGAATTGTCACTCACCTGAACTTGTTATTAATTTTGGGCGCCTCAGCAATGATTCCCGAATAGAAGTAACAATTTGCCGGTGCAGCTGTGCTGACGTCATCATCCCCCCTATAGACAGCGATCACCCTCGAGCCGACTGGCAGCCGGACCGGGGAGGGGTGGGAGTAGGCAGAAAATGAACAATAGAAGAAGGAAGAAAAGGACCCGAGTGGAGGAGAAGAGGGAGAGGAAGGGAAAGGAGGAGGAGGAAGAGAAGTATAAGGGGAAGGAAGATGAGGAAAACGGGAAGAAGGAGGAGAATGGGAAGGAGAAGAGGAGGAGGAAGAAGATGAACAATAAAAGAAGGAAGAAGAGGACCCGAGTGGAGGAGAAGAGGGAGAGGAAGGGGAAGGAGGAGGAGGAAGAGAAGTATAAGGGGAAGGAAGAGGAGGAGAAGGAAGAGGAGGAGAATGGGAAGGAGAGGAGGAGGAGGAGGAGGAAGAAGATGAACAACAAAAGAAGGAAGAAAAGGACCTGAGTGGAGGAGAAGAGGGAGAGGAAGGAAGAAGGAGAAGAATAAGGAAGGAAAAGGAGAAGGGAAGGAGAAGAGGATGAGGAGGAGGAGATTGAGGAGAAGGAGGAAGGAAGAGGAAGAGGAGAAGGAAGAGGAGAAGAGTAATGAGTGGGGAGGGAGAAGGAAGATGAGCAAGGGAAGGAAGAGGATGACGGGAAGGAAAAGGAAGAGATGGAGAAGGGGAAGAAGTTGAGGAAGAGTGATCAGTAGAAGTACTAGGAGAAAAGAAGATGAAGAAGAATAAGTAAAGATGATGAAAATGAAGAAGAAGAAGAGGAGGGGAGAAGAAGAAGACAGAAGAAGAAGAAGAAGAAAAAAGAAGATGAAGCAGTGAGGAGAAGAAGAAGAGGAATAAGAAGAGAAAGAAGAGGAAGAAGAGGAAGAAGAGGAAGACTAAAAGAAGAAGAATGAAGGGGAATAAGCAGAAACAGGAGAAGAAGAAGAAGAATAAGGAGAAAGAGGAGTAGTAGAAGAAGCAGTTGTAGAAAAGAAAGAGGAGAAGAAGAAGAAGAAGATACAGGAGAAAAGGAGGAGGAGGAGGAGGAGGAGGACAGGAGAATGAAGAGGAGAAGAAGGAAGGAAATGAGGATGACGGGAAGGAAAGGAAGAGGTGAAGAGAAGAAGGAGGAAGAGGAGTAGTAGAAGAAACAGAGGAGAAAAGAGAGAGGAGGAGAAGAAGAATGAGAGAAAGAAGAATAAGAAGAAGAAAGAAGAAGAAGAAAAAAAGAAGAAGAAGAAAAAGATGAAGAAGAAAAGAAGAAGAAGAAGAAGAAGAAGAAGAAGAAGAAGAAGAATAAGAAGAAAGATTGCTCATCTGTAACTCACCACCTGAACTTGTTATTAATTTTGGGCGCCTCAGCAATGATTCCCGAATAGAAGTAACAGTTTGCCGGTGCAGCTGTGCTGACGTCATCATCCCCTCTGTAGACAGCGATCACCCTCGAGCCGACTGGCAGCCGGACCGGGGAGGGGTGGGAGTAGGCAGAAAATGAACAATAGAAGAAGGAAGAAAAGGACCCGAGTGCAGGAGAAGAGGGAGAGGAAGGGGAAGGAGGAGGAGGAAGAGAAGTATAAGGGGAAGGAAGAGGAGGAGAAGGAAAAGGAGGAGAATGGGAAGGAGAAGAGGAGGAGGAGGAAGAAGATGAACAATAAAAGAAGGAAGAAGAGGACCCGAGTGGAGGAGAAGCCCGGAAGACGCACCGGAGACGGATAGGAGTAGGCAGAAATTGAACAATAGAAGAAGGAAGAAAAGGACCCGAGTGCAGGAGAAGAGTGAGAGGAAGGATGAGGAGGAAGATAAGTATAAGGGGAAGGAAGATGAGGAGAAGGAAAAAGGAGGAGAATGGGAAGGAGAAGAGGAGGAGGAGGAAGAAGATGAACAATAAAAAGAAGGAAGAAGAGGATCTGAGTGAGGAGAAGCCCGGCAGACGCACCGGAGACGGATAGGAGTAGGGCAGAAAATGAACAATAGAAGAAGGAAGAAGAGGACCCGAGTGCAGGAGAAGAGGGAGAGAAAGGAGGAGTGAGGAAGAGAAGTATAAGGGAAGGAAGATGAGGAGAAGGAAAAGGAGGAGAATGGGAAGGAGAAGAGGAGGAGGAGGAAGAAGATGAACAATAAAAGAAGGAAGAAAAGGACCTGAGTGCAGTGAGAAGATGAGAGGGAAGGGAAGGAGGAGAAGTATAAGTAAGGAAGAGGAGGAGAAGGAAAAGGAGGAGAATGGGAAGGAGAAGAGGAGGAGGAGGATAAGAAGACGAAACAACAAAAAGAAGGATGAAGAGGACCTGAGTGGAGGAGAAGAGGGAGAGGAAGCAAGAAGGAGAGGGAAGGAGAATAGGAGGAGGAGGAGATTGAGGAGAAGGAGAAGGAAGAGGAGAGGAAGGGAAGGTGAAGGAGAAGGAGGAGGAAGGAGAAGGAGAAGAAGGAAGAGGAGCAAGGGAAGGGGAGGAGGATGACGGGAAGGAAAAGGAAGAGATGGAGAAGGGGAAGAAGGAGGAAGAGTAGTAGAAGAAGCATAGGAGAAAACGAAAGAGGAGGAGGAGGAGGAGGAATGGAGGAGGAAGAAGATGAACAATAAAAGAAGAAAGGAAAGCACCCGAGAGGAGGAGAAGAGGGAGAGGAAGGGGAAGGAGGAGAAGGAAGAGAAGTATAAGGGGAAGGTTGAGGAGGAGAAGGAAGAGGAGGAGAATGGGAAGGAGAGGAGGAGGAGGAGGAGGAAGAAGATGAACAACAAAAGAAGGAAGCAAAGCGACCTGAGTGAGGAGAAGAGGGAGAGGAAGGAAGAAGGAGAAGAATAAGGGGAAGGAAAAGGAGAAGGGAAGGAGAAGAGGAGGAGGAGGAGATTGAGGAGAAGGAGAAGGAAGAGGAAGAGGAGGATAAGAGGAGAAGAAGGAGAAGGAAGAGGGGAGGAGAAGGAAGATGAGCAAGGAAGGAAGAGGATGACGGGAAGGAAAAGGAAGAGATGGAGAAGGGGAAGAAGGAGGAAGAAAGATTATAGAAGAAGCATAGGAGAAAAGAAGAGGAAGAAGAATAAGAAGATGATGAAAATGAAGAAGAAGAAGAAGCAGGAGGGGAGAAGAAGAAGAAGAAGAAGAAGAAGAAGAAAAGAAGAAGAAGAGGAGGAGAAGAAGAAGAGGAAGAAGAAGAGAAAGAAGAGGAAGAAGAGGAAGAAGAGGAAGAAGAAGAAGAAGAAGAAGTGAAGGAAGAAGAGGGAGGAGAAGAAGAAGAAGAAGAAGGAGAAAGAGGAGTAAAGAAGAAGGCTATGTTGTAGAAAAAAGTTAAAGAGTGATAAGCAGAAGTTACTGTACAAAATACAGGATGAAAAAGGAGGCTGAGGAGGAGGAGGAGGAGGGGAGGAGCAGGAGTAAGCTGGAAAGAGGAGAAGAAGCTGAAGCAGAATGAGGATGATTTGGAAGGGAAAATAAAGAGGAAAGAGGTGATAGAGAAGAAGGAGGGAAGAGGAGCAGTAGAAGAAACAGAGGAGAAAAAGAGAGAGAGGGAGAAGAAGAATGAGAGAAAGAAGAAGAAGGCAAGAAGAAGGGAAGGAAAGAAGAAGAAAAAGAAGAAGAAAGAAGGAAGAAATTGATGGAAGAAGAAGAAGAAGAAGAAGAAGAAGAAGAAGAAGAAGAAGGAAGCAAGTAAAGAAGATTAGTGCCCATTCAAACTCACCTCACCTGGAAGACTTGTTATTAATTTTGGGCGCCTCAGCAATTCAGCAAACTCACTCACTGAGTTTGCCGGCAGTTTCGTAGTGACGTCATCATCTCCATAGATAGCGATCACCCCTGGAGCCAACTGGCAGCCGTGACCAGAGTGTGAGGAGTAGAAGCAGAAAATGAACAATAGAAGAAGAAGAAGGACCTGAGTGCAGTGAGGAAGAGGGGAGAGGAAGGGAAGGGAGGAGGAGGAAGAGAAGTATATGGGGGAAGGAAGAGGAGGAGAAGGAAAAGGAGGAGAATGGGAAGGAGAAGAGGAGGAGGGAGAGGAAGAAGATGAAATAATAAAAGACAGTGGAAGAAGAGGACCTGAGCCTGGACCGGAGAGTGGTGAGCCCGGCAGGCGTAATCGGGTGACGGATAGTGAGGCTAGCCGCAGAAATTGAAATAATAGGCAGGAGGAAGAAGAAGCGACCTGAGGCAGGAGTGAAGAGTGAGGAGGAAGGAGGAGTGATGGAAGAGTGAAGCTGGTATAAGCTGAAGGAAGATGAGGAGAAGGAAAAGGGGAGGAGCAGCCCGGAAGGGAGAAGAGGAGGAGGGAGGGAAGAAGATTTGAACAATAAAAGAATGGGAAGAAAAGGCTGAACCTGACAGCAAGCAGGGAGGAAGAGGTGTGGAGAGTGAAGGAAGGAGGAGAAGTATTTGCTAAGGGGAAGGAAGAGGAGGAGAAGGAAAAGGAGGAGGAATGGAAGCTGAGGAAGAGGAGGCAGAGTGGAGGAGGAAGAAGATGAACAATAAAAGTTAGGGAAGCGAAGAAGAGGAATCCCTGAGTGGAGTGAGTAGTGAAGAGTGGAGGAGGAAGGGGAAGAAGGAGAAGCGTGTGTGTGGAAGGAGGAAGAGGAGGTGAGGAGGATTGAGGAGAAGGAGATTGAGGAAGAGGAGGCTGGAAGGAAGGGGAGTATGTAAAGGTGAAGGGGAGAAGGAGGGAGGGAAGGAGAAGGAGAAGAAGGAAGAGAGGGAGAAGGAAGGGGGAAGGAAGATGTGACGGGAAGGGCAAAAGGAAGAGATGCGGAGAAGGGGAAGAAGGGAGGGAAGAGTGAGTAGAAGCGAAAGCACAGGAGAAAACGTAGTGAGGAGGAGGAGGAGGAGATAGAGGATGATGAGGAGTGATGAGGAGGAGTGAGGAGGAGGAGGTGAGGAGGAGGAGAAGGAGGAGTAAGCTGAGGAGGACGAGGAGGAGGAGAGAACATGAACAAAGTTTTGAAGCTGGAGAAGCAAAAAGTGAAGAAGGAGGTTGGAGGAGAAGAAAATATGAAGAAGAAGAAGAAGAAGAAGAAGAAAGAAAGAAGAAAAAGAAGGGAGAAGAGGGCAGAGGAGAAAAGGAAGAAGGAGGAGAAGAAGAAAGAAGAATAAGAAGAAGAATTGTCACCTCACCTGAACTTGTTATTAATTTTGGAAGCGCCTCCAGCAATGATTCCCGAATAGAAAGCAACAATTTGCCGGTGCAGCTGTGTTGACGCCGTCATCATCCCCTATAGATACAGCGATCACCCTCGAGCTGGGACTGGGCAAGGCCGGGACCGGGGAGGGTGGGGAGTAGGCAGAAAAATGAACAATACAGGAAAGGAAGGAAGAAAAGGACCTGGGAGGAGGAGAAGAGGAGAGGAAGTGGGAAAGGAGGAGGAGGTGAGGTAGATAGTATAAGGGCGGGAAGGAAGATGATGGGAAAAACGGGAAGAAGGGAGGAGAATGGGAAGGAGAAGAGGAGGAGAGGAAGAAGATGAACAATAAAAAGAAAGAAGGAAGAAAGAGGACCTGAGTGGGAGGAGAAGAGAGGAGAGGAAGGAAGGGAGGAGGAGGAAGAGGAAGCATAAGGGGAAGGGAAGAGGTGAGGAGAAGGAAGAGGAGGAGAATGGGAAGGAGAGGAGGAGGAGGAGGAGGAAGAAGATGAACAATAAAAAGAAGGAAGAAAAGGACCTGAGTGGGAGTGAGAAGAGTGGAGAGGAAGGGAAGAAGTTGAGAATGAATAAGGGGAAGGAAAAGGAGAAGAAGGAAGGAGAAGAGGAGGAGGAGTGGAGGAGATTGAGGAGAGAAGGAGAAGGAAGAGGAAAGAGGAGTGAAGTTGAAGAGGCGTTGCCGAGAAGGAGAAGGGGGAGGAGAAGCGAAAGATGACGAAAGCGGGGGGAAGGGAAGGATGATGCCGGCGCGGAAGAGATGGGACAGATTGAAGGAAAAGGAAGAGCGAGAGAAGGGGAAGATCAGGCAGAAGAGGGGATTAGTGGTAGGCTAGCTTTATAGGAGACAGAGAAGACAAGAAGATTTAGCAAAAGATTTATTTGAAGAAGATGATGAAGAAGAAGAAGAAGAAGAAGGAGGGAGTAAGAAGCTAAGTATTAAAGAAGAAGAAGAAGAAGAAAAGAAGAAGAAGCAGGAGGAGAAGAAGAAGATGGAAGAAGAAGAGAAAGAAGAGGTGGAAGAAGTTAGTAAGAAGAGGAAGAAGAAAAAGAAGAAGAAGTGAAGGGGAAGAAGAAGCTAGCAGGAGAAGAAGTTGTGTTGTACAGCGGAAATAAGAAGAAGGAGAAAGAGGAGTAGTAGAAGAAGCGTTGTGGAAAAAAGAAAAAGAGGAGAAGCAAAGGAAATAAAGAAATATTAGGAAGAAAAAGGAGGAGGAGGAGGAGGAGGAGCAGGAGCAGGCCAGAAGGAAGAGGAGGAAGAAGGGAAAGGAATGAGGATGACGGAAGGAAAGGAAAGAGGTGAAGAGAAGAAGGAGTGAAGAGGGAGTAGTAGAAGAAACAGAGGGAGAAAAGAAGAGAGAGGAGGAGAAGAAGAAGAATGAGAGAAAGTTGGAAGAAGAAGAAGAAGAGAAAGAAGAAGAAAAAAAAAGAAGAAGAAAAAGATGAAGAAGAAAAAGAAGAAGAAGAGTTAGAAGAAGAAGAAGAAGAAGAAATTGCAAGAAGAAGAATAAGAAGAAAGATTGTTCTCATATCTCAGTAACCTCACCACCTGAACTTGTTATTAATTTTGGAAGGCCCAGCAATGATTCCCGAACAGAAGTAAATAATTGCCGGTGCAGCTGTGCTGACGTCATCATCCCCCTATAGAGCAGCGACATTCACCCTCGAGCTGACTGGGCAGCCGGACCGGGGAGGGGTGGGGAGGAAAAGTGTGAAAAATGAACAATAGGAAGAAGGAAGAAAAGGACTCCTGGAGTGCAGTGAGAAGAGGGAGAGGAAGGGGAAGAAGGAGGAGTGGAAGAGGAAGTATAAGGGGGAAGGAAGAGGAGGAGGAGAAGGAAAAGGAGTGAGGAATGGGGAAGGAGAAGAGGAGGAGGAGGAGGATAAGAAGACGTATCACACAAAGAAGCTGGAAATAAAGAGGACCTGAGTGATGGAGGAGAAGAGGGATAGGGGAAGGGAAAGAAGGAGTAAAGCTTACAAGGGGAAGGAAAAGGGTAGAAGGGGAAGGAGGAAGAGGGGAGTGAGTAAAAGGAGAAGGAAGAGAAGAAGTTAGGCGAAGCTGTGAAGGAGGAAGGAGGATAAAGGAGAAGTGGAGAAAGAAGGAGGAGGAGTGAGGAAGGGAAGGGGAAGGAGGATGACTTGGGAAGGAAAAGGAAGCAGGAGGAGAAGGTGGAAGAAGGAGTGGGGAAGAGGAGTAGTAGAAGAAGCATACAGGAGAAAAAAGGAGGAGGAGGGGGAGGAGGAGGGGAGGAGGAGCAGGAGGAGTAATGGAGAAGAAGTTAAAGAAGAAGGAGAAGAAGATAAGAAGAAGAACAGAAGAAGAAGGAGGAGTGATAGGAGGAGTGGAGGAGGAAGAAGGAGGAGGGAAGGGAGAGAACATGAATGGGTTGAAGTGATGAAGAAGAAAAAGAAGCTAGTTGAGTAGGATCGAGGAGGAGGAGAACATGAACAAGTTGAAGATTGTTGAAGAAAAAGAAGAAGAAAAAAGAAAAAACCAAGAAGAAGAAGAAGAATAAGAAGAAAGGCTGTTTAATTCAGTCACTCACCTGAACTTGTTATTAATTTTGGGCGCCTCAGCAATGATTCCCGAATAGAAGTAACAGTTTGCCGGTGCAGCTGTGCTGACGTCATCATCCCCTCTATAGACAGCGATCACCCTCGAGCCGACTGGCAGCCGGACCGGGGAGGGGTGGGAGTAGGCGACCAGCTTGGCCGAGATCAGTTTGGAGGGTGGAGATCGCTTGTGCAAATCGTAGACTATGCGCAGCTGGGTGGTATCCGGCTGAAAACATCAAATAAATTAAAACATAATCGAACACAAATCTTATACAAGGTGGCGCAAATGGATTGGATGGTTCTTAAAATACTTGTCAAACTGTCAATTTCAAAGGTATTGGATTGAAATAAAGTGCAAAACGTGTAGTTACAAAGCGAGTTTATTAACAAAAAATTATTAATGTTCGTTTTTAAAAATGACATCCATCAAATGCCCTCCTTCTCGAGCGACGCATTCTGCATTGTCCGCTCAAGCACATCACCAGGAATTGATGTGATTTAAATTGAAGTATTTAAAAACCATCCAATCCATTTGCGCCACCTTGTATATTAAAAGAATTCTGTTGTCCAACTTTGGAAAGTTCGTGGAGAAGATTGAGTGGACCGATTTTGACGTGGTTTGCGTCAAAAGAAAGATAAAGAATCGACGTTTTTCAGGTTCTATTTGTTTTTTGAAAATTATAATTTTAAATGGGAAATATTTTATAAAAAAGTCCAATCCAAAGGGCGGAAGAGGAGAGGAGAACACTAACAAGAAGAAGGAGGAGAAGAAGATGAAAAAGAAAAACAGGAATGAGGAGGAGAAGGAGACGGGAAGAAGAAGGAGGAGTAGTAGGAGCAGAAGGAGGATGAGGAGGTAAAGGAGAAGGAGCAGGAGAAGACAAAGGAGAAGAAGAATGAGAAATAGGAGGAGAAGGAAGATGAGAAAAGAAGGAGAAAGAGGGAAGGAAGATGAGAAAAGAAGCAGAAAGAGGAGAAGGAAGATGAGAAAAATGAGTAGAAAGAGGAGAAGGAAGAGGAGAAGAAGAAGGAGAAAGAGAAGTGAAGGAGAAGAAAAAGAAGGAGAAAGAGGAGAAGGAAGAGGAGAAGAAGAAAGAGAAAGAAGAGTAGTGAAGGAAAAGAAAAGAAGGAGAAAGAAGAGTAGTGAAGGAAAAGAAAAAGAAGGAGAAAGAGAGAAGGAAGAGGAGGAGAAGAAGAAGAAAGAGAAGGAGAGATAGGAGAAGGAGAATGAGAAAGAGGATAAGTGAAGGAGAAGAAAAAGAAGGAGAAAGAGGAGAATTGAAGGAGAAGAAAAGAAACAGTACTCTAGGAGAAGGAGAAAAAGAAGGTGGAATAGAAAAAGGAAAAAAAGGGGATGGAGGAGAAAAATAAGGAACGGAGATAGAGAAGAGAGAGGAGGAGGAGAATAAGAAGAATGAAGAAGATGAGAAGGAGAAGAAGTTGAAATAGGAGCGGAATGACGAGGAGGATAAGAAAGGAGAGAAGAGAAGGAAGAGTAGGAGAAGAAGAAGCAGAGGGAGGAGGAGAAGACAGAGGTGAGAAGAAAAATAGTGAGAAGTAGAAGAAAAAGAGAAAGAGGAAGATGATGACAATCAGAAGAATAAGAAAAGAAGAGAAAGAAGAGGTGGAAGGAACAGTAGAGGAAGTAAAGGCATGAAAAAGAAAAGGAATAAAAGCAAACTACTGTACTTACATTATCAGCTGATTTGGGCATGACCTCGAGTACTTCAGCCGATCCCCAGGCTGTGAAAAGGGTTTGTCGCATGACGAACACTGAGTCGCCCTTGGACAACTTCGGGCTCTGTAGGACTCCAAAGGGCGGAAGGGGAGAGGAGAAGACTAAGAAGAAGAAGAAGGAGGAGAAGGAGATGGAAAAGAAAAACAGGAATGAGGAGGAGAAGAAGGAGGAGAAAGAGAAGTGAAGGAGAAGAAAAAGAAGGAAAATGAGTAGGAGTGAAGGAGAAAGAGGAGAAGGAAGAGGAGAAGTAGAAGGATAGAGAGGAGAAGTGAAGTAGGAGAAACAGAAGAAGGAAGAGGAGAAGTGAAGTAGGAGGAAGAGAAGGAGAAAGAGGAGAAGGAAGAGGAGAAGAAGGGAGAAAGGAGGAGAAGTGAAGGAGAAGGATAAGAAGTAGAAAGAGGAGAAGGAAGGAGAAAGAGGAGAAGGAAGAGGAGAAGAAGGAGAAAGAGGAGAAGGAAGATGAGGAAGAAGGAGGAAAGAGGAGAAGGGAAGGAGAAGGATAAGAAGTAGAAAGAGAAGAAGTGAAGGAGAAAGAGGAGAAAGAAGAGGAGAAGAAGAATGAGAAAGAGGAGAAGGAAGAGGACAAGAAGAAAGAGAAGATAAGGTGAGAAGTAGGGAGAAGAAAATGTAGGGAGAAGGAGAAGAAGAAGAAGAATGAGGAATAGAGGGAGAAAAAGGAGAAGTTGAAGAAGAAAAGAAAGAGCGAGGAAGAAAAGAATGAAAGAGGTTGAGAATGAGGAATAGGAGTGGAATGACGAGGAGTGATAAGAACAAGGAGGAGAAGAGAAGGAAGAGGAGGAGTAGAAGAAGCAGAGGGAGAAGGAGAAGACGGAGCAGAGAAGAAAAATATTAAGAAGAAAAACATTAAGAAGAAGAAGAAGAAGAAGAAGAAACAGAAGAAGAAGAAGAAGAAGAAGAAGAAGAAGAAGAAGAAGAAGAAGAAGAAGAAGAAGAAGAAGAAGAAGAAGAAGAAGAAGAAGAATAATAAGAAGAAGAAGAAGAAGAAGAAGAAGAAGAAGAAGAAGAAGAAGAAGAAGAAGAAGAAGAAGAAGAAGAAGAAGAAGAAGAAGAAGAAGAAGAAGAAGAAGAAGAAGAAGAAGAAGAAGAAGAAGAAGAAGAAGATGGCAATAAGAAGAATAAGAAAAGAAGAAAAGAAAAGGTGTAAGGAACAGTAGAGGAAGTAAAGGAATGGAGGAAGAGGAGAAATAAAAGCAAACTACTTACATTATCAGCTGATTTGGGCATGACCGAGTACTCAGCTGAGCCCTGTAGTGAAGAGGGTTTGTCGCATGACAACACTGAGTCGCCCTTGGACAACTTGAAGCGCTGCAGGACCCAAAGGGCGGAAGAAGAGAGGAGAACACTAAGAAGAAGAAGAAGGAGGAGAGGAAGATGAAAAAGAAAAACAGGAATGAGGGGAGGAGAAGAAGGAGGAGAAAGAGAAGTGAAGGAGAAGAAAAAGAAGGAGAAAGAGTAGGAGTGAAGGAGAAAGAGGAGAAGGAAGAGAAGTAGAAGGATAGAGAGGAGAAGTGAAGTAGGAGAAAACAGAAGAAGAAAGAGGAGAAGTGGAGGAAGTAGGAGAAAGAGAAGGAGAAAGAGGAGTAGGAAGAGGAGAAGAAGGAGAAAGAGGAGAAGTGAAGGAGAAAGAGGAGAAGGAAGAGGAGGAAGAAGAATGAGAAAGAGGAGAAGGAAGAGGACAAGAAGAAGGTGAAAGAGGAGAAGTGGAGAAGAAAAAGAAGAAGTAATGTAGGGAGAAGGAGGAAGAAGTAGAAAGAGGAGAAGGAAGGAGAAAGAGGAGAACGAAGAGGAGAAGAAGAATGAGGAAGAGGACAAAAAGAAGGAGAAAGAGAAGAAGTGGAGAAGAAAAGAAGAAGTGAATGTAGGGAGAGAAGGAGAAGAAGAAAAGAAGGAGGAATAGAGGGAGAAGAAGGGAAGATGAAGAAGAAAAGAAAGGAGAAGAAAATAAGAATGAAGAGGTTGAGAAGGAGAAATAGGAGTGGAATGACGAGGATAAGAAAGAGGAGGAGAAGAGAAGAAAGAGGAGGAGAAGAAGAAGCAGAGGAGAAGGAGAAGACGGAGGTGAGAAGAAAATATTAAGAAGAAGGAGAGAAGAAGGAGAAGGAGAAGAAGAAGAAGAAGAGGGAGAAGAAGAAGAAGAAGAAGAAGAAGAAGAAGAAGAAGAAAAGATGATGACAATAGAAGAAGATGATGACAATAGGAAGAAGATGATGACAATAAGAAGAATAAGAAAAGGAGAAAAAGAAGAGGTGGAAGAAACAGTACAGGAGGTACAGGCAGATGTAAACAGAGGAGTAAACAGAAGATGATGGCAATAAGAAGAATGAGAATAGAAGAAAAAGAAGAGGTGGAAGAAACAGTAGAGGAATGAAAAAGAGAAGAAATAAAAGCAAACTACTTACATTATCAGCTGATTTGGGCATGACCTCGAGTACTTCAGCCGAGCCCCAGGCTGTGAAAAGGGTTTGTCGCATGACGAACACTGAGTCGCCCTTGGACAACTTGGGGCGCTGCAAGACTCCAAAGGGCGGAAGGGGAGAGGAGGAGACTAAGAAGAAGAAGGAGGAGAAGGAGAGGAAAAAGAAAAACAGGAATGAGGAGTAGAAGAAGGAGGAGGAGAAAGAGAAGTGAAGGAGAAGAAAAAGAAGGAGAAAGAGTAGTGCCCGGTTTTTTAGTCTCTCAATAGACAGTTTATGGATCAAATAGCACTATTGAACTAATAACCATGTGTTTTCAAATGCAAAAAAAAGTTATTGATTCAATAAGTTTATTGAACGACTGAAAACCGCGCATAGGGAGTGAAGGAGAAAGAGGAGAAGGAAGAGGAGAAGTAGAAGGATAGAGAGGAGAAGTGAAGTAGGAGAAACAGAAGAAGGAAGAGGAGAAGTGAAGTAGGAGAAAGAGAAGGAGAAAGACGAGAAGGAAGAGGAGGAGAAGGAGAAAAGAGGAGAAGTGAAGGGAGAAAGAGGAGAAGGAAGAGAAGAAGAATGAGAAAAGAGGAGTAAAGGAAGAGGACAAGAAGAAGGAGGAAAGAGGAGAAGTGGAGAAGAAAAGAAGAAGTAATAGTAGGGAGAAGGGAGAAGAAGAAAAGAAGGAGGAAATAGAGGGAGAAGAAGGAGAAGATGAAGAAGAAAAGAAAAGAGGAAGAAAAATAAGAAATGAAGAGGTTGAGAAGGAGAAATAGGAGTGGAATGACGAGGAGGTAGACAAGAACAAGGAGGAGAAGAGAAGGAAGAGGAGGAGGAGAGAAGAAGAAGCAGAGGGAGAATGGAGAAGAGTGTGGAAGAAACAGTAGAGGAGGTACAGGCAGATGTAAACAGAGGAGTGAACTGCCTTTTATTTCTGAAGTTTGGTAGTAGTTTTGAGTATCCACTCAATGCGAGTAGTATAAATGAGACTTCTAATTAAAATGAGAAGAAGAAGAAGAAGTTATTGAGCGACAATAAGAAGAATAAGAAAAGAAGAAAAGAAGAGGTGGGAAGAAAACAGTAGAGGAAGTAAAGGAAATGAAGAAGAGAAGAAAACAAAAGCAGAGCAATTTATATTATCAGGCTGATTTCGGCATGACCTCGAGTACTTCCAGAAGCCGAGCCCCCAAGCAGTGAATAGGGTTTGTCGCAGCCGACGAACACACTTGAGTCGCCCTTGGACAACTTGGGGCGCTGCAGTGACCCCAAAGGGCGGTAAGGGGAGAGGAGGAAGACTGAGAAGAAGAAGGAGGAGAAGGAGATGGAGAAGAAAGCAGGAAATGAGGAGGAGAAGAAGGAGTGAGAAAGTAGAAGTGAAGGAGAAGAAAAGAAGGAGAAAGAGTAGTGTGGAGTGGAAGGAGAAAGAGGAGAAGGAAGAGCGAGAAGTGAACTAGGAGAAACAGAAGAAGGAAGAGAGAAGTGAAGTAGGAGAAAGAGGAAGGAGAAAGAGGAGAAGGAAGAGAAGAAGAAGGAGAAAAGAGGAGAAGTGAAGGAGAAGGATAAGAAGTAGAAAGAGGAGAAGCGAAGGAAAGAAAAGAGTGAGGAAGAGAAGAGATAGAAGGAGGTGAAAGATGTGAAGTTGAAGGAGAAGGATAAGAAGTAGAAAGAGGAGAAGTGAAGGAGAAAGAGGAGAAGGAAGAGGAGGAAGAACGAGAAAGAGGAGAAGGAAGAGGACAAGAAGAAGGGGAGAAAGATGGAGAAGTGGAGAAGAAAAAGAAGTTAATGTAGGGAGAAGGAGAAGAAGAAAAAGAAGGAGGAATAGGAGGGGAGAAGAAGGGAGTAGAAGATGAATGAAGAAAAAGAAAGGAAAGAGGAAGAAAAAATAAGAAATGAAGAGGTTGAGAAGGGAGAAATAGGAAGGAATGACGAGGAGGATAAGAACAAGGAGGAGAAGAGAAGGAAGAGGGAGTGGAAGAAGTTGAAGCAGAGGAGAAGGAGAAGACGGAGGTGAAGAAGAAAAATATTAAGAAGAAGGAGAAGAAGAAGGAGGAAGAAAAGAAGAAGAAAGAAGAAGATGATGGCAATAAGCAGAATGGGAAGAAAAAGAAGAGGAAAGAAGTGGTGGAAGAAACAGTAGAGGAAGTAACAGAATGAAAAGAGAAGGAATAAAAGCAGAGTACTTACATTACACATCAGTTGATTTGGGCATGACCCTCGAGTACTTCAGCCGAGCCTAAGCAGTGAATAGGGTTTGTCGCATGACGAATACCTGAGTCGCCCTTGACAACTTGGGGCGCTGCAGTGACTCAAAGGGCGGGAAGTGGAGTGAAAGGGTGTGGGGTGGCGGGGTTCGTGTCTAGGGCTACTATGTCCTGAAAAACAGAAAATATAATTATAATAATCTAAGGATTTCTAGGTCGGCAGCAAACTGCGACTATTGGAAATACATTAAATAGTTTGGAATCCTCCTCCTCCTTCATCTAGCTTCTTTTCAATCTTCGTCTTCTTCTTTCTCTCCTCCTTCTTGTCCTCCTTCTCTTATCCTCCTCTCCATCTCTTTTCTCCTTCTCTTCTTTCTCATTTTTCTTTCGTTCCTCACTCGCTATCTTTCTTTTGCTCTCGTACAAATGCGCCCCTACTGCGCCAATTAACAATGAAACTTAGTTTTTCTTCTTCTTCTCCTCCTCTTTCTTCTCCTGCATCCCCGTCTCTACCTCCTTCTTGTTCTCCAATTTTCTTTTCCCCCTTCTTGTCTCTTTTTGTTTCATCTTCTTCCCCATCTTCTCGTTCTTTTCCTTTTCTCTCCTACATTTATCCTTCTTATGTTCCTTCTCCTATCTCTTCCTCTTCTCCTCTTATTCTTCTTTTTTCCTTCCCTCCTTCTTGTCCTCCTTTTCCTTCTTGTTCTCCTGCTTTCCATCTCTTTCTCCTTCTTCTTTTCGTTCTTCTTCCTTCATTCATTCTCCTTTCGCCCTCACTCGCTATCTTTCTTTGCTCTGCACACAAAATGCCCTTACCGGCGTGCAGCAATGAACAATGAAAAAATTTTGTTCCAAAGCAGCTGATCATCAAATCATAAGTTGAACGAATGTAAAAATTTTGGGCCCACCCATCCCTATGTTAAAGGTACAATGGTGAAAATTGAAACTTGCTCGCTCATTTTCATCTCCACGATAACTTTTTTTCAAAATGTAAGACCTTATCGAACATCTACTCAATGAGATCTTTTAAATGAGACGTGTACGAACAAATTCTGTGTCTAGGGCTACTATGTCCTGAAAAAAAACAGGAAAATATATAATAATTCTAAAAAAATAAACAAATAGTGGGGGATGTTTCATTAAGGACGCAAAATTGAAAGTTTAGTAAAATAGTAGACAGGCAGGATTCTTTTAACTTGCCAGAAAACAGCTGATTTGACGTTAGTAAAACGAGCGCACATCAATCACCCGTTTCTGACACCTTAAAAGAATCCCTGCTATATAAGTAACTTTCAGGTCCCCAAACTCTGTATGAGATGCAAGCAATAGTATAATGAAGCGCCTAATGCAAGAGTTGGTTAAAAGAGCCATGCCTGGTTGTTCGCAAAGTTATTAGGATTACCAGGTTGAATCCATTCCTAATGCTTTTGAACCACAAGCTGTTGTAGTGGGGGACTGATTCAGGTGACGTCATTTTGATCATTTATTCTTGATAATATCAGCCGTTGATAATCGACTGATAATTGACGGACCGCGGAGTGTGACGTAACGTGAATTGCAAGAAATCAGACTTCTCCACTTTGCAGCCTTACACCAGCGATGGTTCAACCACCTTCTAATGTAATCCTTGGGTTGTTCGTACGTCTATTAAATTTCACCACGACAAATCGAGGACAGCAACATAGTGGGATCGGGACGACGAAACTCGAACTTGAACTTTGAAATGAAGCAAATTGAGACAAAATAGTGTTGAAAAGCTTTGAATTGCATTGATTCTCTGTATTTGCAAACTACATTACTCATCATTTTTATTAGATGTTATTATACAAAATAATATTCTGTAGACAAAATTCATGAACTGCACTCTGAGTTTTTTGTATCAATGAGGCAGAAGGTATCTGTGCAGTGAAAAATACTAATGGCGCATATTTTTTCAAATATCGTATTAGTTGTGCACACATTACTCTTCAAATTGTTGAAACATTTCTACTCCGTTAAAACAGGGTTAAAATTAACCGGTGCAATAATCTGATTTTCAGTTTGTAGGTTAAGTATTGTGATCATATGCTCGTCGATCTGACTGATTTGTGTAATACTAATTGGATCCCTGCTATAGACATCATATAGATATTTTAACATGTCTTTAAGATTTTATCATATGGGATTAGGTTCCCATTTAATTTCTGTAAAAGAAGTCTACCTTAATATTGTGACTTATTAAATTTTCGGAGCTAGTTCGTTTCGAATGAACATGTAATTTATTAGAGAATGTTAATGCAATTTCAGTTTGATTTTAAGTTGATATTTAGATAAGAATGGAAAGATAATGGTAATTACAACTGATTCCTGACTTGAATTTTTACTCATTTCAAAAGCGGATTCATCAATTTCAATGATAGGTTCTGTAAGTTTGTCCTCGATATTATCCTTGGTCTTAATAGATGAGTTGTTGTAAATTTAATAGATGTAGAATATTATTTTGACGAATGCCAATTTTAAGCGAATTATTACTGAAAAATTAAAACCGCCATCAAATAATAATGTCATATTACTAGCTTAGGACATTCTTGGATTCTTATGCAACATAGATTGTCCCATAATAAACGTAAATAGATGAAGTACTAAAGGCATATAAGGCATCAGCTTAAAATAACGTTTGTTATGGTGATATTCCAAAGTTTTACGATTGTGGATACTACAGAGCTACTGTAAAATGAAATACTTTTAGAGGAATACATTTTTTTTTCTTGTTCATTAGTTTTTGAGATATATGAGTCCTGACAGTAATTTGCAACATTAATCTCACTTTCGCAAAATAAGAGTCTATGAAATTCTGAAGTTATGGGCTGAAATCATTGTCTATCACTTTGACAAAGTATTTCTCGAAATATCAACTTGAATACAAATTCAATTTAATTGAAAACTGAGTTATTTTTTTTTAAGAACTCATTTTTGAAAATATCTTCTCCTCAAATTGGTTATTCTGAGAAACTAATTATGTCAAGTGATAGACAATACCTTCAAGCACGTATTCTCAAAATTTCATAATTGTATTTGCAACCAATTTTGAGATTAATTTCCCCGAAAATTTCTACTTTAGACGCCCATATCTCAAAAACTAATGAACAAGAAAAAATTTTTTTCCTCTAAAAAGTATTTCATTTTGATAGCTTGATAGTATCCAAATTGTAAATCATGAAAAAATATCACCATAAAAAAGTTTTTTGAAGCTGATGCACAGCCTTAACCTAAAGGCTCTGAATTCAAATACAGCGCCAAAACTCCGTCCGGAAACTAGCTTGATCAAGACTCAGCCTACACCCCTTTTTAACATAGGGAAGATACAATACTTCCACTCCGTCTATGACAGCCCCCTGCATAATACGGCCCTGTAATGATGTGGCTTGATGTAATTTTTGTATTAGTTCGTTTTGAATGAATATGCACTTTATCAGAGAATGTTAACGAAGTTGATTTTACTAGTTATTTGGCTAAAATAGGATTGTTCTGGTAAATAATTACTATTTCACTTGATCTTTTCAATTTGCACCATTACTTCAGTTTGTCGTCGATCCTACTATGCAGCTGTTCTCGACGACGGGATGGTTAAATTGAATAGACGTACGAATAACCAGGCATTTAGCTTTGACTTTTCATTTCCGGGAAGTTACCCATACGCGTTAATTATTCTTAAGGCTAGGCGTACAGCGGTTGGGGTCAAGACAAGACAAGACGAGATTAGTCACGCTTAGTCACAGTAATCTGCCAGGCTGAAGTTTGCTTATGAAGCAACACACACCGCTTAATCATTGCATCAGTGTGTGCTGCTTCAATATAAGTTAAACATGTGGAATTCATTGTGACCAAATGTGACTAATATCATTCAGTCTTGTCTTGTCTTGACTAACCGACCAACGCCCAGCCTTAATAATCGTCGATCCCACTATGTTGCTGTCCCCGACTTATTTCCGCCCGGTTAAATTTAATAGACGTACGAACAACCAGGGCATTTAGCTTTGACTTTATCAAAATTTCACCCCATACGCATTAATTATTCATAAGGTTCGGCGTACACCGGTTAGTCGTGGCTTACAAGAGAAGATGAGATTACTTCCATGTTTAGTCACAGTATTTCACATAGTTGCTTATTAAGCAACACACAACTGATTAAGTCATTGCATCAGTGTGTGCTGCTTCATTAAGCAAATATGTGGAATTGACAGTGACTAAATGTGACCAATTTTTACGTAGACATCAAATAACAATTTTATTTTAAGACGAGATTAGTCACGTTTTAGTCACAGTGCATTTCTCACATAGTTGCTTGTGTAGCTGGAACACAACACCTATTAGTCATTGCATCAGTGTGTGCTGCTCATATAACATATAGAATTACTGTGACCAAATGTGACCAATTTTTACGTAGACATCAAATAATAATTTTATTTAAGACGAGATTAGTCAATGGGGTTTAGTCACAGTATTGTTGCTTATGAAAGCAACACACACTATTAGTCATTGCATCAGTGTGTGCTGCTCATAAGCAAATATGTGAATTACTGTGACCAAATGTGACTAATTTTACGTAGACATCAAATAATAATTTTATTTAAGACGAGATTAGTCACGTTTAGTCACAGTATCACATAGTTGTTTATAAAGCAACACACACCGATTAGTCATTGCATCAGTGTGTGCTGCTTCATAAGCAAATATGTGAATTACTGTGACTAAATGTGACTAATTTTTACGTAGACATCAAATAATAATTTTATTTAAGACGAGATTAGTCACGTCTAGTCACATTACATAGTTTGGCTATAAAGCAACACACACCGATTAGTCATTGCATCAGTGTGTGCTGCTCATAAGCAAATATGTGAAGTACTGTGATTAATTTTTACGTAGACATCAAATAATAATTTTATTTAAGACGAGATTAGTCACGTTTAGTCACAGTACTTCACATAGTTGCTTATGAAGCAACACACACCGCTTAATCATTGCATCAGTGTGTGCTGCTTCATAAGCAACTATGTGAATTTTTACGTAGACATCAAATAATAATTTTATTTAAGACGAGATTAGTCACGTTTAGTCACAGTACTTCACATAGTTGCTTATGAAGCAACACATACCGATTAGTCATTGCATCAGTGTGTGCTGCTTCATAAGCAAACATTTGAATTACTGTGACTAAATGTGACTAATGTCGTCTTGTCTTGTCTTGACTAACTTAGCAATACCTCAGCAAAAACCTCCAATCGCAGCACACACTGATGCAATGACTAATGTGTGTGTGTTGCTTCATAAGCAACTATGTGAATTACTGTGACTAAATGTGACAAATCTCGTCTTGCCTTGTCTTGACTAACCGGTGTACGCCTAGCCTAATAAATGCACCAGCTCACCTGTTCACTAGTCACCTTAGCCGGCTTCGGTTTAGTGGGTGACAGCCCAAAGTGGGTGACCTTCTTCATAGCCACCAGTCTTCCCCCTCCAGCCGAGGAGGAAGCGGCGGAGCTCGAGCCTCCTTGCATAACGGCCGAACTGAGACCGCCTTGCTTCACTGTTGTCGTGTGATGGGGGTGCAGAGGCTCAAACTCGTGGACATCCATTATCTCGATCGGCGACACGCTCTGGGAAACAACAGAGAATAGGCTAGACTGTATTGAATAAGGCTAGGCGTACACCGGTTAGTCAAGACGAAATTGGTCACGTTTAGTCATTGTTATTCACATAGTTGCTTATGAAGCAACACACACCGATTAGTCATTGCATCGGTGCTGCTTCATAAGCAACTATGTGAAGTACTGTGACTAAACTTGACTAATCTCGTCTTGTCTTGTCTTGACTAACCGGTGTTTGTTTGTCAATGGCTCAACAGCCCTATGTGGGCTAAGGCCTACCAGCTGGTTGCCAGTTTCACATCCACTTGACTGAATCAGCAGAGGTGAATGATCATTAACCAGAAAAGATGTAACGTGTGTTTAGCACATTGTCATCTCAACCATGAGCTAGTCTTCGCAACCCATTGATGGGAACAAAGCACTGCTGAATAACATTGTGTTAAGCAGCTATATAGTGCAATGCAACAATTTAATATGCCTCCAAATATAGGGAGTGACTGACTAGCCTTACTAACGATTAGCCAGGCTCCCAATGGAGGGTGACTAACCGGTGTACGCCTAGCCTAACAAACTTAACAAAGTGGTTATTGAGTTGAGTATTGACGTTGAGCGTGTGTACCAGTGGCACGCTCCAGTGAGAGACAGAGTGAACAATTGGGAGGGATTTTACCATTGTAAAACAGGAACAAAACACGATTTGAGATAGAATTCAATCAAATCATTAAAGCCTGGTTTTCATTAGTAGAGTTAGTGGTCGAGTAACTGGCATACTAACTCTACCAAGCTAACTCTACTCTACTTACTTGGTCGAGTAACTGTTTTCACTACAATTGAGAATAGTAGGTAAAGTGTGTTGTCTAAAGAACAGATCTAACCTTAAAATGTCTCTACACGACTCTACTAGCTCGAGACTGTTTTCATTAGGATAGTGGTGGTAGAGTAGAGTGAGAAGCGGTGGTGGGGGAAGGCAAGTGGTAGAGTGCTATCCCACTCTACTCTACTAAAAACAAGTACTCTACCATGACTCTACTCTACTATGAACGTTTTCATTGGGAGAGTTCACAAGATAGTTAGTACTTGC
>CM029543.1:14390203-14452703 GCA_017141395.1 Laodelphax striatellus
GGAAGGGGAGAGGAGAAGACTAAGAAGAAGAAGTAAAAAGAAAACAGGAATGAGGAGGAGAAGAAGGAGGAGGAGAAAGAGAAGTGAAGGAGAAGAAAAGAAGGAGAAAGAGTAGTGCCCGGTTTTTTAGTCTCTCAATAGACAGTTTATGGATCAATAGCACTTGAACTAATAACCATGTGTTTTCAAATGCAAAAAGTTATTGATTCAATAAGTTTATTGAACGACTGAAAACCGCGCATAGGAGTGAAGGAGAGAAAGAGGAGAAGGAAGAGGAGAAGTAGAAGGATAGAGGAGGAGTGAAGTAGGAGAAACAGAAGAAGGAAGAGGAGAAGTGAAGTAGGAGAAAGAGGAGGAGAAAGAGGAGGAGGAAGAGGAGGAGAAGGAGAAAGAGGAGAAGTGAAGGAGAAAGAGGAGAAGGAAGAGAAGAAGAATGAGAAAGAGGAGAAGGAAGAGGACAAGAAGAAGGAGAAAGAGGAGAAGTGGAGAAGAAAGAAGTAGTAATGTAGGGAGAAGGAGAAGAAGAAAAAGAAAGAGGAATAGAGGGAGAAGAAGGAGAAGATGAAGAAGAAAAAGAAAGAACGGTGATGAAGAAGAAAGAGGAGGAGAAGAAAGATAAGAATGAAGAGGATGAGAAGGAGAAGAAGGAGAAATAGGAGTGGAATGACGAGGAGGATAAGAAAGAGGAGGAGGAGAGAAGGAAGAGGAGGAGGAGAAGAAGAAGCAGAGGGAGAAGGAGAAGAGGTGGAAGAAACAGTAGAGGAGGTACAGGCAGATGTAAACAGAGGAGTGAACTGGGTTTTATTTCTGTAGTTTGGTAGTAGTTTTGAGTATCCACCAATGCGAGTAGTATAATGAGACTTCTCATTAAAATGAGAAGAGGAAGAAGAAGATGATAGCAATAAGAAGAATGAGAAAAGAAGAAAAAGAAGAGGTGGAAGAAACAGTAGAGGAAGTAAAGGAATGAAGAAGAGAAGAAATAAAAGCAGAGTACTTACATTATCAGCTGATTTGGGCATGACCTCGAGTACTTCAGCTGAGCCCCAAGCAGTGAAAAGGGTTTGTCGCATGACGAACACTGAGTCGCCCTTGGACAACTTGGGGCGCTGCAGGACTCCAAAGGGCGGAAGGGGAGAGGAGAAGACTAAGAAGAAGAAGGAAAAGAAAAACAGGAATGAGGAGGAGAAGAAGGAGGAGAAAGAGAAGTGAAGGAGAAGAAAAAGAAGGAGAAAGAGTAGGAGTGAAGGAGAAAGAGGAGAAGGAAGAGGAGAAGTAGAAGGATAGAGAGGAGAAGTGAAGTAGGAGAAACAGAAGGAGAAAGAGGAGAAGGAAGAGAAGAAGGGGGAGAAAGAGGAGAAGTGAAGAAGGATAAGAAGTAGAAAGAGGAGCAGTGAAGGCGAAAGAGGAGAAGGAAGAGAAGAAGGAGACAGAGGAGAAGTGAAGGAGAAGGATAAGAAGTAGAAAGAGGAGAAGTGAAGGAGAAAGAGGAGAAGGAAGAGGAGAAGAAGAATGAGAAAGAGGAGCAGGAAGAGGACAAGAAGAAGGAGAAAGAGGAGAAGTGGAGAAGAAAAGAAGTAGTAATGTAGGGAGAAGGAGAAGAAGAAAAAGAAGGAAGAATAGAGGGAGAAGGAGAGGATGAAGAAGCAAGATAAAAATAAGAATGAAGAGGATGAGAAGGAGAAATAGGAGTGGAATGACGAGGAGGATAAGAACAAGGAGGAGAAGAGAAGGAAGAGGAGGACAAGAAGAAGCAGAGGGAGAAGGAGAAGACAGAGGTGAGAAAAAAAATAGTAAGAAGAAGAAGAGGAAGAAGAAGATGATGGCAATAAGAAGAATAAGAAAAGAAGAAAAAGAAGAGGTGGAAGAAACAGTAGAGGAAGTAACAGAATGAAAAAGAGAACAAATAAAAGCAGAGTACTTACATTATCAGCTGATTTGGGCATGACCTCGAGTACTTCAGCCGAGCCCCAAGCAGTGAAAAGGGTTTGTCGCATGACGAACACTGAGTCGCCCTTGGACAACTTGGGGCGCTGCAGGACTCCAAAGGGCGGAAGGGGAGGAAGCGGCGCGGGGGCGGGGGTCGTGTCTAGGGCTACTATGTCCTGAAAAAAAAAACAGAAAAATATAATTATAATAACTAAGATTTCCCAGGTCGCAAAAAACTGCGACTATTGAAATACATTAAATAGTTTCCAATACTCCTCCTCCTTCATCTACTTCTTTTCAATCTTCGTCTTCTTCTTCTCCTCCTTCTTGTCCTCCTTCTCCCTCTTCTTATCCTCCTCCTTTTCCATCTCTTTCTCCTTCTTCTTCTTCTCATTTTTCTCCTTTTCGTTCCTCACTCGCTATCTTTCTCTTTGCTCTCTGCACAAATGCCCTTACCGGTGCAATTAACAATGAAACTTCTAGTTTTTCTGCTACTCCTCGGCCTCCTTCTTTTTCTGGTTCTGCATCCTCATCTCCCCCTCCTTCTTGTTCTCCAATTTTCTTCTCCTCCTTCTTTTTCTCTTTTTTGTTCTTTTCCATCTTCTTCCCCATCTTCTCGTTCTTTTCCTTTTTCTTTTTTTCTCCTACATTTATCCTTCTTATGTTCCTTCTCCTATCTCTTCCTCTTCTCCTCTTATTCTTCTTTTTTTCCTTCCTCTCCTTCTTGTCCTCCTTTTCCCTCTTCTTGTTCTCCTGCTTTTCCATCTCTTTCTCCTTCTTCTTTTCGTTCTTCTTCTTCTCATTCTTCTCCTTTTCGTTCTCACTCGCTATCTTTCTCTTTTGCTCTCTACACAAATGCCCTTACCGGTGCAATGAACAATGAAAAAAATTTTTGTTCCAAAGCAGCTGATCATCAAATCATAAGTTGAATTTAATGTAAAAATTTTGGGCCCACCCATCCCTATGTTAAAGCAATGGTGAAAATTGAAACTTTGCTCGCTCATTTCTCATCTCCACGATAACTTTTTTCAAAATGTAAGACCTTATCAAACATCTACTCAATGAGATCTTTCAAATGAGATGTGAACGAACAAATTCGTGTCTAGGGCTACTATGTCCTGAAAAAAAAAAACAGGAAAATATATAATAATTTAAAAAAAATAACAAATAGGATGTTTCATTAAGGACGCAACCCAAAGTTTAGTAAAATAGTAGTAATGTATAGCAGGATTCTTTTAACTTGTCAGAAAACAGCTGATTTGACGTTAGTAAACGAGCGTACATCAATCACCTGTTTCTGACAATTTAAAAGAATCCTGCTATATAAGTAAATTTCAGGTCCCCAAACTTGTATGATGGCAATAGTATATTGAAGGCCTAATGCAAGAGTTGGTTAAAAAGAGCTATGCCTGGTTGTTCGCAAAGTTATTAGATTACAGGTTGAACCATTCCTAATGCTTTTTGAATCCACAAGCTGTTGTAGTGGGGGGACTGATTCAGGTGACGTCATTTTGATCATTTATTCTGATAATATCAGCTGTTGATAATCGACTGATAATTGACGGACCGCGAGTGTGACGTAACGTGAATCAAGAAATCAGACTTCCCCCTCCACTTTGCGCCTTACACCAGCCATGGTTCAACCTACTCTCTAATAACCTTGGGTTGTTCGTACGTCTATTAAATTTAACCGGGCGATAAATCGAGGACAGCAACATAGTGGGATCGACGACAAACTGAACTAACTTGGAAATGGTAAATTGGGACAAAATAGTGTTGGGAAAGCTTTGAATTGCATTGATTCTATTTTGCAAAACTCGACATTTACTCATCATTTTATTAGATGTTATTATTACAAAATAATATTCTGTAGAGCAAAATTCATGTGATTTGCACTTCAGTTTTTTATCAATGAGGCAGAAGGTATCTGGTAGTGAAAAATACTAATGGCATATTTTTTCAAATATCAGCTAGTTGTGCACACATTTCAAATTGTTGAAACATTTCTACTCCGTTAAAAACAGGGTTAAATTAACCGGTGATGATTGAGGGATTAAATTTTTTCAGCGGTTGAATTATTCCAAGTAGACATCAAATTAACATTTTAACATGTCCATGTGGTTAAAATTTTATCATATGGAAAAGTACAAGTTCCAGTTTTACAAACCAAAAGTCTGTGGGCCATATTTGTAGAACGCCTTGAGGGGTTCCTTCCCGAACATACTGAAAAGCGTTTTATGAATGAAAATCAGCTGATTTTTCATTCATGAGCAACGCTTTTGGAAGCACTCTTTCGGAAAGGAAACTCTCAAGGAACATTCCTCTTCTCGGAATGAGACATCTGAGGATTTGGAAGTAAGAGAAATAAGGGGTGTGGGGTGACTTTGGTTTCCGGACGGACTTTTAGCGGTATGTTTGAAAACATCGTAAATTGATAATAATAGTTACAACTGATTCTGATTGAATGGCAAGTGGATTCAAAAGCTTGATTCACGCATAACGATATTAGATCAATGATATTGAAGAATAATCCGAAAGTTTGATACACGCGTAACGATATTAGAAGTTGTATTTTTATTAAGATTAGTGAATAACCATTTCTAACCTGTAGTAAGGGAATCACACCTACTTCTACTCAAATAACCTAAAAACAAAAGAATCTAACAAAAATTTTAAGTTACGTAAATATCAACCATATTCTCCTTAGCACAGTTTTGATTTATACCGCAAAAGATACCCGTACCATAAACTTTTAAAAGTCTTTGTGAAAATGAAACTTAAAATGCATCAGCTTAAAACTTTTTTATGGTGATGACTTTTCAAAGGATTTTACGATTTGGATACTATCAAAATCATCAAGTGAAATACTTTTTAGAGGAAAATTTTTTTTCTTGTTCATTAGTTTTGAAGATATGGGCGTCTAAAGAAACAAAAATTTTTCGGGAAATTAATCTCAAAATTGGTTGCAAATACAATTATGAAATTTTGAGCATACAAAAGTGCTTGAAGGTATTGTCTATCACTTGACATAATTAGTTTCTCGAAATATCTAAATCTCTTTGGAGAAAAAATAACAAATTCTCAATTTAATTGGAAAACTGGAAGTTATTTTTTTTAAAGAAATTATTTTTGAAAATATTTTTTTTCTAAATTGGTTATTTTGAGCAAAGCTAATTATGTCAAGTGATAGACAATACGCCTTTCAAGCACGCATTCTCAAAATTTCATAATTTGTATTTGCAAACCAATTTTGAGATTAATTTCCCGAAAATTCTACCTTAGACGCCTGGTCTCGAAAAACTAATGAATTTTCAAGGAAAAAATTTTTTTCCTCTAAAAAGTATTTCATTTTGATAGCTTGATAGTATCCAAATTGTAAATCATGAAAAAATATCACCATAAAAAAGTTTTTTGAAGCTGATGCACAGCCTTAACCTAAAGGCTCTGAATTCAAATACAGCGCCAAAACTCCGTCCGGAAACTAGCTTGATCAAGACTCAGCCTACACCCCTTTTTAACATAGGGAAGATACAATACTTCCACTCCGTCTATGACAGCCCCCTGCATAATACGGCCCTGTAATGATGTGGCTTGATGTAATTTTTGAAGCTAGTTCGTTTCGAATGAACATGTAATTTATCAGAGAATGTTAATGCAGTTGATTTTACTAGTTATTTGGCTAAAATAGATTGTTCTGGTAACACTATTTCACTTGACTTTTCAATTTCAAATTACTTCAGTTTGTCGTCGATCCCACTATGTTGCTGTTCTCGATTTATCGGCCGGTTAAATTGAATAGACGTACGAACAACCAGGCATTTAGCTTTGACTTATCAAAAGCTACCCATACGCGTTAATTATTCATAAGGCTAGGCGTACAGCGGTTAGTCAAGACAAGACAAGACGAGATTAGTCACGTTTAGTCACAGTAATTCACATAGTTGCTTATGAAGCAACACACACCGCTTAATCATTGCATCAGTGTGTGCTGCTTCATAAGCAAACATGTGAATTACTGTGACTAAATGTGACTAATATCATCTTGTCTTGTCTTGTCTTGACTAACCGATTAACGCCTAGCCTAATAATCGTCGATCCCACTATGTTGCTGTCCTCGATTTATCGCCCGGTTAAATTTAATAGACGTACGAACAACCAGGCATTTAGCTTTGACTTATCAAAATTTACCCATACGCATTAATTATTCATAAGGCTCGGCGTACACCGGTTAGTCAAGACAAGAGAAGACGAGATTACTCATGTTTAGTCACAGTACTTCACATAGTTGCTTATGAAGCAACACACACCGATTAGTCATTGCATCAGTGTGTGCTGCTTCATAAGCAAATATGTGAATTACTGTGACTAAATGTGACTAATTTTTACGTAGACATCAAATAATAATTTTATTTAAGACGAGATTAGTCACGTTTAGTCACAGTACTTCACATAGTTGCTTATGAAGCAACACACACCTATTAGTCATTGCATCAGTGTGTGCTGCTTCATAAGCAAATATGTGAATTACTGTGACTAAATGTGACTAATTTTTACGTAGACATCAAATAATAATTTTATTTAAGACGAGATTCGTCACGTCTAGTCACAGTACTTCACATAGTTGCTTATGAAGCAACACACACCTATTAGTCGTTGCATCAGTGTGTGCTGCTCTTAAGCAAATATGTGAATTACTGTGACTAAAATGTGACTAATTTTACGTAGACATCAAATAATAATTTTATTTAAGACGAGATTGGTCACGTTTAGTGCACAGCTATTACATAGTTGTTTATAAAGCCAATACACGTCACCGATGGTCATTGCACCGCGTGCTGCTTCACCGCAAAGCGAAGCATATGTGAATTACTGGTGACTAAATGTGACTAATTTTTACGCAGACATCAAATAATAATTTTATTTAAGACGAGATCTGTCACGTTTAGTCACAGCATTACATAGTTGTTATAAAGCAAGCACACACCGATTAGTCATTGCATCAGTGTGTGCTGCTCATAAGCAAAACGTATGTGAATTACTGTGACTAATTTTTACGTAGACATCAAATAATAATTTTATTTAAGACGAGATTAGTCACGTTTAGTCACAGTAATTCACATAGCTGCTTATGAAGCAACACACACCGCTTAATCATTGCATCAGTGTGTGCTGCTTCACAAGCAACTATGTGAATTCTTTACGCAGACATCAAATAATACTTTTATTTAAGACGAGATTAGTCACGTTTAGTCACAGTATTTCACATAGTTGCTTTATAGCTAAACACACTGATTAGTCATTGCATCAGTGTGTGCCGTTTCATAAGCAAACATTTGAATTACTCAGACCAAATGTGACTAATGTCGTCTTGTCTTTGTCTTGACTAACTTGTGCAAGGCCTCAGCAAAACCTTCCAACTCGCAGCACAATAATTGATGCAATGACTACGTGTGTACAAGCTTCATAAGCAACTATGTGAACTACTGTGATTAAATGTGACAAATCTCGTCTTGCCTCTGTCTTGACTAACCGGTGTACGCCTACTTCCTAATAAATGCAACCAGCTCACCTGTTCACTAGTCACCTTAGCTACTTCGGTTTAGTAAGTGACAGCCCAAAGCGGGTGACCTTCTTCATAGAAGCCACCAGTCTTCCCCTCCAGCCGAGGAGGAAGCGGCGGAGCTCGAGCCTCCTTGCATAACGGTTGAACTGAGACCGCCTCTGCTTCACTGTCGTTGTGTGATGGGGTGCAGAGGCTCAAACTCGTGATTATCCATTATCTCGATCGGCGACACGCTCCAAACAAATAAGAATAGGCTAGACTGTATTGAATAAGGCCAGGCGTACACCGGGTTAGTCAAGACGAAATTGTTCGGTCACGTTTAGTCATTGTTATTCACATAGTTGCTTATGAAGCAACACACAATCGATTAGTCATTGCATCGGAAAGCGTTTGCTGCATAAGCAAATCATGTGAAGTACCGTGACCAAACTTGACTAATCTCGTCTTGTCTTGTCTTGACTAACCGGTGCTTCTGTTTGTCAATGGCCTCATCAGCCCTATGTGGGCTAAGGCTCAACAGCTGGTTGCTGCTTCACATCCACTTGACTGAATCAGCAGAGGTGAATGACTGGCTAACCAGAAAAGATAAATGTGTGTTTGTACATTGTCATCTCAACCATGAGCTAGTCTTCGCAACCCATTGATGGGGAACAAAGCACTGCTCAGTCAACATTGTGTTAAGAAGCCATATAGTGCAAATGCAACAATTTAACATGCCTCCAAATATAGGGAGTGACCCGATCAGCCTTACCAACGATTAGCCAGGCTCCTGTTTGAGGGTGACCAACCGGTGTACGCCTAGCCTAACAAACTTAACAAAGTGGTTATTGAGTTGAGTATTGACGTTGAGCGTGTGTACCAGTGGCACGCTCCAGTGAGAGACAGAGTGAACAATTGGGAGGGATTTTACCATTGTAAGATAGGAACAAAACACGATTTGAGATAGAATTCAATCAAATCATTAAAGCCTGGTTTTCATTAGTAGAGTTAGTGGTCGAGTAACTGGCATACTAACTCTACCAAGCCAATCCCCACTCTACTTTCTATTTGGTCGAGTAACTGCTTTCACTCACAATTGAGAAATAGTAGGTAAAAAGTGTGTTGTCTAAAGAACAGATCTAACCTTAAAATGTCTCTACACGATTCTACTAGCTCGAGACTGTTTTCATTTGGATCGTAGTGGTAGAGTAGAGTGAGAAGCGGTGGTGGGGGAAGGCAAGTGGTAGAGTACTATCCCACGGTGCTATCCCACTCTACTCTACTAAAAACAAGTACTCTACCATGACTCTACTCTACTATGAACGTTTTTATTGGGAGAGTTCACAAGATAGTTAGTACTTGCCCAGGGAACTCTACCACTAACTCTACTAATGAAAACCAGGCTTAAGGCATCATCAATACTTTATTGCTATCTATTATTTAGTGGTTTCAAGGTAAATGAATTAATATATCAAAGATAAATGATATCTTGAATAAATGAATTAATCAGATCAAAGTATTTTTATCAGTATCTCCGTCATATTCTTGCTAGACTCTGTTATGATGTTTGAAGTTGAACTTCCCGCTTTTTGCAACAATCAATACTGTACCGGTATCGCAAGTATAAAAAATATTATTATATTGTATATTCTGGCTGAATAAATTGATTTGATTTTATAACTGTCGCTTAAACGTGGTTTATAAATAGTTGAGAGAATATATAGGTATAATCAGATTAATTTAATTTGACGATTGGCATTAGATAGATAGAGAGATATTATTTCTTTGCCATCTTAGTCTACGGTCATCAGCAACGTCAAGAAATAATATCTCTTAATAAATGATCAAGAATAATATGTAACTGTACATAAACGCACAATTCGGATGATTTCAGTAAACAGTAAGATATTATAACTGAATTCAAAATAATAATTTCAAGTTGGCCTACCTTTGTAATGGGCTTGAAATGTTTATAGACCTCATTATGCATATCTTCCAATCTTTTAAAAACTTTGGAGAATCTCTCATCCAGCTCCTTAATTCTGGCTGCAATCAAACGTATTCAATAAGATAAGTAATTATTTGATGAACTGAAGAAGAGGAAAAAGAAGAAGGAGAAGAAGAAGAAGAAGAAGAAGAAGAGAAGAAGAAGAAGACGAAGAGAGGAAGAAGGAGAAGAAGAAAGAAGAAGGGAGTTGAGGAAGAAGAAGAAGAGCAGGAATTGAAGTAGAGGAAGAATAAGAAGAAGAGGAAGAAGAAGTAGGACAAAGGAAAGAAGTAGAGAAAGAAGAGGGAAGAGGGCAAGAAGAAGAAGAAGAATGAAGAGGAAGAAATGGGAGGGCAGAGGGAGTAGGAACAAGTAGAGGAAGAAGTGAGAGAGGAAGAGAAAGGAAGAAGAGAAACAGGAAATGAAGGAGTAAAGAAGAAGAGTGAAGGAAGAAGAAGAACAGAGAAGAAAAGTGTAGAGAGAAAAGAAGAAGAAGAGGAAGAAGAAGAGAAGAACAGGAAGAAGATCAGAAGAAGGAAAAGAAGAAGAAAAGAAGAGGAAGAAGAGAAGAAGAAGAGAAAGAGGAAGAAGAAGAAGACGAAGAAGAAGAAGAAGAAGAAGAAGAAGAGGAAGTAGATATCAAGTAGATGACAAGAGGAACAAGATAAGCAATTATTTATAAGAAGAGGGAGAAGAAGAAGAAGAAGAAGAGAGGAAGAAGAAAAGAGGAAGAAGAAGAAGAAAAAGAGAGTAAGAGAAGAGAAGAAGAAGAAGAAGAGTTATATAACAATCATTGTTCATTGCACCGGTAAGGGCATTTGTGTAGAGATTGATAAATAGAAAGATAGAGTGAGAACGAGAAGGAGAAGAAGGAGTCGAAGAAAAAGAAGAAGGAAGAAAAGAAAAGTGAAAGGAGGTGAAGAGAAGAAGAAAAGGACGAAGGAGGAGGAGGAGGAGGAGGAGGAGGGAGAGGGAGGAGGAGGAGGGAGGAGGAGGACAAAGAAGAGGGAGGAGGAGGAGGAGGAGGAGGAGGAGGAGAAGAGGAAGAAGGAGGAAGGAGGAGGAGGAGAAGGAGGAGGAGGAGAAGGAGGAGGAGGAGGAGGATGAGGAGGAGGAGGAGGAGGAAAAAGAGGGAGGAAGAGGAGGAGGAGGAGGAGGAGGAGGAGAAGGAAGAAGGAGGAACATGAAGATGAGGATGAGAAGGAGGAGGAGGAGGATGAGTAGAAGCAAGAGGAGGAGGAGAAGAAGGAGAAGGAGAATAGGAGGAAGAGGAGGATGAGAAGGAGAAAAATGATGAGGGAGGAGGAGGAGGAGGAGGAGGAGGAGGGAGAAGATGAAGAAGAAGAAGAAGAAAAACGAGAAGAAGATGCATAAGAAGATTGATGAATTGTACAATAGAGTATAATTTGAAGTATTATACAATGACATAAAGATGAGATGAATTAATGTACTATTGTTCCAACACCAGAATTGACGACATGCAGTCAAATTTTACTGTAAATAACATAAATGTTACTCACTGGACTGAAGCGCTTTCAAGTTCCTTTGAACTCTTTTTCAACAGTGCATGTCGTCAATTCTAGTGTTGAAACAATAGTGTTAACTTCGCAGTTCGTTATGGATCCAAAAATTCAGAATTAATATAATAACGATTTTATAACAAACTCAAACTTCTGAACGTATTATTGGAAAAATGTTGTTCAAAACGTTTTCAATAATAATTTTTAAAAAACTTTTTGCTCTTTCCCACTCACCTTCAACTTCGTCAGCGTCTTTTTCGAGCAATTTCTTATCCGCTTCCATTTGCTCATCGAAATTGACTTTGTCCATTGTTTCCGTGATAAACTCTTCCAACAAATCGTTATCGTTTACTATCCTCGTCACTTCTTCATCAAGTTCCACTTCTGAAAGAGATTTTCAAATCAAAACAATTTAATAAATACATCTAAGGCTAGGCGTACACCGGTTAGTCAAGACAAGAAAAGACGAGATTAGTCACGTTTAGTCACAGTACTTCACATAGCAGCTTATGAAGCAGAACACACCGATGAAAATGACTGTCGGTGTGCTGCTCATAAGCAACCATGTGAGTGCACTGTGACTAAACGTGACTAATCTCGTCTTGTCTTGTATCGACTAACCGGTGTACGCCTAAAACTGTCCGTTAAATTACATCCAATAGAATAACCTTCAACTAAATGCTTATTAGGTAAGATACAAACA
This sequence comes from Laodelphax striatellus, assembly GCA_017141395.1. Classification (NCBI taxonomy): domain Eukaryota; kingdom Metazoa; phylum Arthropoda; class Insecta; order Hemiptera; family Delphacidae; genus Laodelphax; species Laodelphax striatellus. The sequence goes on from CM029543.1 coordinate 14,401,882, forward strand.
ATCAGATTAATTTAATTTGACGCTTGGCATAAGATAGATAGATGGATAGATAGATAGAAATAGATAGATAGATAGATGGATGGATGGATGGATGGATAGATGGAAGGATAGATAGTTAAATAGATAGATGGATGGATGGATGAATAGAGGTAGATAAATAGATAGATAGATGGATGGATGGATGGAAGGAAGGATAGATAGATAGATGGATGGATGGATGGATGGAAGGATAGATGGATGGATGATGGATGGATGGATAGATGGATAGATAGATGAATGGATGGATAGATAGATGGATGGATAGATGGATGGATGGAAGGAAAGATAGATAGATAGATAGACAGATAGATAGATGGATGGATGGATGGTTGGATGGATAGGATAGATAGATAGATAGATGAATGATAGGTAGATAGGACAGTTAGAGACATGATGGATAGATGTATTATTTCTTGACATTGCTGACATTAGAACGATGTAGAAACAATATCACTCAATCTCAATCTATCTATCATCTGATGCCAAGCGTCAAATTGAATGAATCTGATTAATTGGATTAAATATTAAACTATCTATCTATCACTATGTGATGCCAAGCAGAAGAAGAAGAAGAAGAAGAAGAAGAAGAAGAAGAAGAAAAAGAAAAGAAGAAGAAGAAGAAGAGAAGAAGAAAGAGAAGAAGAGAGAAGAAAATAAGAAGAATTAAGAAGAAAAGAAAATTAGAAGAGAAAATAAGAAGAAGAAGAAAGAAGAAAAGAAGAAGAAGAAGAAGAACTTAAGGAGATAATATTTGAAAGGTAGATAGAATATAGGGCTAATAAGAAGATTGAATATTTGAAAAGGTCGTTCAAAAATATCAAGAAAATTTAAAATAACATGAAAAATAAAGATGATTAGTCACCTTCTCCTTCAAATTCATCGACATCGTCTTCGTCAGAATCATCCAGCAGTACAACTTCACTTCGAGGCGGAAAATGGGCAGAAAATAGCGGCTTGTTCTGTTTCAACAAGCTCACCAATTCCTGAAAATAAATAAAAGAGTAATTTAAGTTTAATTTGGATGTACGCGACTAAAGCCTGGTTTTCATTAGTAGAGTTAGTAGTAGAGTTCCCTGGGCGAGTACTAACTATCTTGTGAACTCAATGAAAACGTTCATAGTAGAGTAGAGTGATGGTAGGGTACTTGTTTTTGGTAGAGTGGGATAGCACCGTGGGATAGTACTCTACCACTTGCCTTCCCCCACCACCGCTTCTCACTCTTCTCTACCACCACTATCCTAATGAAAACAGTCTCGAGCTAGTAGAGTAGAGTCTGCTAGTAGAGTAGAGGTAGTATAGCAAGATCCATTTAACTTGACATAAATCAGCTGTTTTGGTAATAATTAAACAATGACTTCGAGACAATAATCAAAAGGCTTAGAAGTCTTAAAGACCTTTAAAAGACCTTTTTAAAGTAGACCTTTCAAAGAATAACTTTTTAAAAGACCTTTTCAATAATCTGCGAGATTCAGCATTTGTAGGTTAAGTATTGTGATATTGCTCTTTGAAACAGCTGATTTCTGACAAGTTGAATTGGATCCTGCTATAGAGTAGAGTCATTTTAAGGTTAGATCTGTTCACTAAACAACACACTTTACCTACTATTCTCAATTGAAGTGAAAACAGCTACTCGACCAAGTAAGTAGAGTAGAGTCAGTACGGTAGAGTTGGTATGCTAGTTACTCTACCACTAACTCTACTAATGAAAACCAGGCTTTAATGAACGCAGTGTGTAATGATTTAAAAACACTAAGGGCCGGTTCATGAGCTCGGGATTTAGCCAAGTCCTAGACTAAAACGGGTGGCTACCGTAGCATCGACAAACGTTTGTCTCGACAGGTTAGCAGCATAGAGAGCCCTTAGTACATAGTGTCGAGGCTAACGTTTGTCGATGCTACGGTAGCCTCGACAAACGTTTGTCTCGACAGGTTAGCAGCATAGAGAGCCCTTAGTACATAGTGTCGAGGCTAACGTTTGTCGATGCTACGGTAGCCACCCGTTTTAGTCTAGGACTTGGCTAAATCCCGAGCTCATGAACCGGCCCTAAAACATCCTATTTTTAAAATATTTATGGAAGAAACTAACCTCAAAATGTGTCTCAGACGCATCAAAGCATGCTTTGCACACCAGCTGTTTACCCCTCGGCTTCATACCGTAGAAAGTGAAAACACTCGATTCCTTACAAATTTGTAGATCGACTCCAGATTTGCAACTTGAGTTCAGGCACTTACGTCGATTGGCCTAAAAATAAAACACAAGAGTTAACTAAAATAAACTATAAAATTTACCAAAATATTGGAATTAATAATCAACAATCCATTGTAAACATGAGGAAATTAACGGGATGGTCTGTAGCCAGGTTTTTCAAATTCAATTTTAAATTAACTGGATGATCTAATTCATCAAATTTTAAATTATATTTTTTGCTGGGGAAGATGCCTATTATTAAAGCTCTGAGTGAATCAGGAATCGAGAAACTAGTTTGTTACACTTGGGCTGGTGCTCAAGAACCACTCACTAGAAACGTTTTTGTCAGAAAGTCCGATGTTCGAACAGCTGACCATTTGATGCAATATTAGCATTAGGTCAGCTGTTCGAACATCGGACTTTCTGACAAAAACGTTTCTAGTGAGTGGTTCTTGAGCACCAGGCCAAGTGACAACTAGTTTTATTCGAACTATAGCTTTGTGCGTGGGTAATGGGAAGGATGATGATGAGAGATGAATGGAGCTACAGCTTTAGGTGGGTTCCGAACCACCGGGAAGCGATTTTGAAGCTCATAAATTGTAATTAGAGGAGCCGGTCACCGTTACAACAGTAGTGGTAGGCGCCGTCTCTTATCTAATCACACAGATTAGACTCGCCTGCTACCACTGGGACAACCGCTTTGCTCAAAAAGTAAAATTTAACAGTACTAACATTTGAAAGTAACATTTTTTATTTAAATCTCCAAGCATGAATTTATTTCAGAGCGGGGAGCAGGAAGAATATCAGAAAGGTAGAGAATAGAAAGAATAATTTAGTACTTAGAGAATAAGAAAATGTATGGAAGTAATGTGAAAAATAAAGCGAATAAAACTAAATTGAAAATGTATAGAAGTAGAAGAAGAGTAACAAGAAGAAAGAGATTGAAAAGAAGACAAAGAATATTGGAGATAATTATGCTCTGTCAAAAAATCATTTTTTTCTGATATTATCAATGTCATAATTTAAAATTAATTAAGCTGAATTAATCTTTGTACCTTACCTGAATCTCCAAATCAACAACTTCTTCAACAACTATTTCATCTTCTTCCTCTTCTTTCCCTCCTCCTTCCCCTCCACCTCCTGCTCCTTCTCCTCCTTCATTACCCTTCTCTGCATCCTTCTCTCCTTCTACATTCAACTCTTTCTCCTTCTTTTCATCTGCTTCTTCGTCTTCCAACTTCTTTTTTGTTATCTCTCCCACATCTTTAATTATCACACCTTCCCTTTGCTCTGTTGATTCGTCATTTTTCGGAGTGAACACTTCTTTTATCGTTTCTTCATCATCATCATCATTTATATCGATGATTTCCGGTTGCACTTCTTCTCCTTTTCCTCCTTCTTCTCCTCCTCCTCCATCACCTTTCTCCGCTTCCTTCTCTCCTTCTCCTCCATTCGTCTCTTCCTTCTTCTTCTCACCATCTTCTCCGTCTTCCAACTTCTTCCCCGTTATCTCTTTCACATCTTTGATTATCACGCTCTCCCTTTGCTCTGCCGATTTGTCGTCATTTTCTTTAATAGACACTTCTTTAACAGACTCCTCATCATCAGTATCGTTTATATCGACTATTTCCGGTTGCACAGTCGGTTCGCCTGAAATAATTAAAGCAAAAATTAGTTGAAACGTTAAACTATCAATGAGATCATTTTCCAGTAATTCATAATAGTAGTTTATGCAATGGTTGTATTATGAGAGCCTTTAAACGACGAGTGAGATACCAAGGTTAAAATACGAGACCTTCTTTAAAAAGGTCTTTTAAAGACTTTAAAGGTCTTTAAGACTTTTAAGCCTTTTGATTATTGTGTCGAAATCACTGTTCAATTATTACCGAAACAGCTGATTTCTGACAAGTTGAAAGGATCGTGCTATAAATGAATAGTTAGATGAAAAATATCATTGTAATTCAATTTACTGTTTTCGTGTTGATTGAAAAATAAATTTATTAGGTAATGTGAATGGAACTCACCTTTCTCAGCTTTGGATTTGTCTTTAAATTGTGCTAGAACTATTGTCTCTTTCTCCTCCTTCTTCTCCTCTTCCTTTTCGCTCTTTTCTTCCTCTTTTCTATCATCTTTCTCACTCTCTTCTTCACTATCAATAAGTATTACCTCCATTGCTTTCTGCTTATCCGTCGTTTTATTTTCTTCTTCTTCGCTTTTCGACTTTTTAGCCGTCAATGGAGGACAATCGTCATCAGAATCTATTTCCATTATTTCCTCACTTGTCGTCGCCATCTTGGATTGATTTGTGGCCCAGATTATTATCAACGACTATTCTTGGCTCATCAAAAAAGGTTCAAGTTACCTAAAAAAACAAAACAGAGAATATGGTCATAAACATAGCTAAGAAGGGGTGACCGGGGTACAATTGGAAAAAGCCTTTTAAAAGTTAAAGGAATTAAGATGGAAGGAAATGAGGTATTGCACCTATTCAGTTGCTGTTAAATCATAATAATTAATTGGACGAAATTCCTAATTAATGCCATATAATATTCTGAAGACTTCTGCTACTGCAAATATTAACAACAGAATAATAGCTAGTAAGGAAATTCGATGAATGCTGCTGCACAAAAACCTTTTCCCCGGGCGGGAATCGAACCCAGCACCTTTGGTTTGCCGGACCAGGGCCCTAGCCTCTAGACTACCGGAGATCTTCTGTACAGCAGCATTCATTTTTGATTTATTATCATAATAATTAATTGAACAAAATTCCTAATTAATGCCATATAATATTCTGAAGACTTCTTAGCTATTATTCTGTTGTCAATATTTGCAGTAGCAGAAGTCTTCAGAATATTATATGGCATTAATTGGGAATTTCGTTTAATTAATTATTAAAGGAATTACTTTCCCCCTCCAAATTCCCGACACAACTAAATCTCGAGATGTCACGTGTCTCTGTGAAGAGTTTGGTTGCTGTGGTATAAGGCTAGGCGTACACCGGTTAGTCAAGACAAGACAAGACGAGATTAGTCACGTTTAGTCACAGTACTTCACATAGTTGCTCATGAAGCAACACACACCGATTAGTCATTGCATCGGTGTGTGCTGCTTCATAAGCAACTATGTGAATTATTGTGACTAAACGTGACTAATCTCGTCTTGTATTGTCTTGACTAACCGGTGTACGCCTAGCCTTAGGGTTGTAATAGGGTATAATGATAGAATTGTTTAGTTTCAATTTGAACAGAGTTTTTGTGCACTAGGAATGATCAAGAACAAGTTCTTGTAGGAGTTCCTCGTACTATCTTGTTTACCGAAAAATATTGAGGACTTCCAAACATTAATGAAGCCGAAACTAACCTGCACAAAAGGGAACAAAACGTGTTTTCCAGGTATATTAACGAAGGTTAGTTCAATTAAAATTTAGAAAAATAAGAGATTGAATGATAATTGATTATTTATTCAAGTTTCAAGTGGTCTCAGTTGTATTATTATTTCATTATTATGATGGTCACTCAATTATCTCACATTATGATAGTAGGCCTACCACTTTTGCTCTCTAGTTTTCAATATTATGTTTGTAAATTTCATTCATTATTTTACCATTTACACGTTGCTTAATCTGTTATTGTATGTGAATAAGGAAATTGAGAAAAATTCAGTAAGAAAGAAAAAATGAGTTAAAAGTGAACCGGTTGAAATAACCTAAAACATAAACACAATCCTAACCTAATTTACACCGTATTAATTCATTGCTCAACTATTTTCAAGTGTATAAAAAGAGTCGAGTTATCAATTTATTCAAGAAATAGTGCGTAATGAAGGCATATAATTCGAATAAACCTAATTAATATTTGTATTTGAACGTATAAACTCATGTTTTCTTTGTGACTGTATTGCATCAATAGAAAAGACGCAGTCTCAATCGTAAATACGTTGAAGTGTTTGGAATATCTGAAAATAGTATAAATATTTTACTTACCACAATAGAATGTAGATTAAAACATTAAAAATATTAAGAATTCACAGAAAAATATGCATTTAAATTTAAAATTTCCCTTGTAAAAAGTTTTCGATAGACGAACCGTTCGGGTTCAACAACATTCAACAATCGACTGAATCGACATATTGTTTGAAATCAAGTAGCCAACATAAGTTTTTGAAAATAATGTTTCTTGAAATAAACTGATTCCAATATTAATCATCACTTTGAAATAAATATTGTTCAATGAGTTAAAATAGAATAAAAATATATAAAGGAGTGGAATCTTGTCAAGATTTACAACTCAACTCTGCTCCGCAGTTCCAATGGTTTCAGCGGCAGATTCAAACAATAAAGAGTTGATCGGTTTTCACCGAAGAAGCTTCTTAAGAAAGCTTAACTTATATTCTGAGTGAAGATATTGATGAATTACGGAAATTAAGATTTAAAAGAGTATAAAAAGTACTGTCCAGACCAATTCACAAGACATAAAAGCCTTCAAATTTCATAAAATCGAACAAAATTAAACACTTGAATTGGTTTGGAGTTTATTGTATTTCTTTTTTGCGAATAACTTCTTAACCATTCTTTGTATCAGAATATGGAAGAGAACAAATTTTGTAGAGAATATTATTTTCTAACTGATTTGATTTAAAAGTTCCCAAAAAATACGTCTAGAGCTGATGCATTTTGACTTTTACCGGTAGGTCTACAACTCGTGATAAACAAAATAATTATCATACTTTATCAGAGCTATTTCTTGTAGATCCCAAAGCAATACCATATTATTCGTAAATCTCAATGTGGAATATTGCAAAAAATAATGGTGAAGTACTGAACACAGTCCTCCAAATCCTCTTCAGAACGACAATCAACGAATGTTTTCTGAGGTCATTAATGAAAGCTTACTTCAAATTCATTTTAAAAGTACCTATTGGCTTTATATGCTACAAGATTCAACAAAATATCTAATGACATGATTTGTGAAGAATTCTATTCTTTAAAAATCATGTCACATTACATTTAATGTCAAAATGAAGCTGAAGGACAGTATTTGGTAAAAAAAACTTGAACAAAATGTACCTGTTACTTTGCTACGTTTCAATTCTATTAAAAATGTACTTCTAAACAAATAAAAGGATTAAGTCATATTATTCTCGTACAGATCAATAGTATTTCATAAAAAAACACAATTTTATCAGAATACTTGAGAATAGGTCACGTAACAATCTCTGAGAACACGCGTTTCTTATTTTGAAGTCATAAAAAATACAAAAAAAGTACAGGTTGAAATTTACTTTCTTGCTCAATCAAAATGTGATAAATTTGACAAAATCTTGGGAATTTCACTACCAAACGACATGAGAACGTTAACGTTATTAATTTTATGAATAAAACACCCATTTTAACTCATAACATGTCATGAAAACACTGCTGTCTTTTCAAAAACTTGATTTTGATGGGATTTTCATGTAAAATAATAGTTTTGACAATTTTTCGCTGTTTTTCGGCATAAAGTAGACTTCTTCACCGTGTTAGTGCTATTGTTATTTGAAGATTATTGATTTTGGGAGTTATTTAAGTGAAGATTTGAGCTTCATTATAATGTAATCCACCTCCAATAATGCTTCAAATATTGTGAAAATTACACTCTTTATTAAGTTAATAAGACTTGGGTTTGGATTAATATTATTAAAAGGCTTTATTGTTTATTGATTGTTTAGCCAAAAATCTTGACTTCTCAATTAATTTTAACTACTTTAAAAGGGTTTTCAATAGGCTTTGCTTTGTTGACTGTTGAATCAACAATTCAAAATAATTCTTGAATCTTAACTCCTAGTAATAATGCCAGAGAAGCATAATACAGAGTGATTCAAAAATAATATCACAACTTTAAAACTTTGTATTTAATAGAAGAAATATAATAGAACCTTCTTTTATACATAATTTCAAAAAGTAATTGAAGAAGTTCACAGCAAAGAAGTTCAGAGATGTTCAATATGACCCCTCCAGACACTCAAGCAATATCAACCCAAAACCTCCCTCAAACTCTTTCCACTCTCATTGTAGCATATCAGGCATAACAGTTTGATAATCTGCTGTTAATTCTTGTTTCAAATTATCAATATCCATCCACCATTGATGATTTGAAACAAGAAATAACAGCAGCCATAAGATTAGTGTGGAACAAGTTTGAGGGAGGTTTTGGATTGATATTGCACGAGTGTCTGGAGGGGTCGTATGGAACATCTCTGAACTTGTTTGTGAGTGGAAAAAACTTCTTTAAATACTCTTTCTAAAGATTTATAACAGAAAGTTCTATGATGTTTCTTTCATAACATACACATTTTTAAAGTTGTGGTATTCTTTTTGAATCACCCAGTATAATACAAGTGACACATAAAGAACGCATTCTATTTACACAAAAATAAAGCTGAATCTATGCCATTTAAAGAACATTACTCCATTTCTTGAAAATAACATCACTCAAATGGCAGCCATTTTCACAAACACACTTTTTAAGTCTTTCTTGAAATAAATTGAAATCCACTCTCCAGTGATGATTGATTAGAGCAATTTGTTTTTGTATTGCCGTCTTCAGTGCTTCTAGAGTGCTTGGCTTTTCTTTAGTGGACATGAGCCTAAGGCTAGGCGTACACCGGTTAGTCAAGACAAGACAAGATTAGTCACGTTTAGTCACACTACTTCACATAGTTGCTTATGAAGCAGCACACACTGATGCAATGACTAATCGGAGTGTGTTGCTTCATAAGAGACTATGTAAATTACTGTGACTAAACGTGTCTAATCTCGTCTTGTCTTGTCTTGTCTTGACTAACCGGTGTACGCATAGCCTTACAGAATAATTGCTATTTTAAAACCATCCGTTTCCCGTGGACCACCCAGTATAAATAATAAACAAAATTTATGAGATACAGGTTCTATTCCCTTGATTTTATAACTAAAAGATCAATCCTCCTCCTCCTCCCTCCTCTTCCTCCTACTCCTCTCCTCCTCCTTCTCCTTCTCCTTTTCCTTCTCCTCTTCCTCTTCGTCCTCCACCTCCTCCTTCTCCTTTCTCCTTTTCCTTCTCCTCTTCCTCTTCGTCCACCTCCTCCTCCTTCTCCTTCTCCTTTCCTTCTCCTCTTCCTCTTCGTCCTCCTTCTCCCCTTCTCCTCTCCCTTCTCCTCCTCCTCTTCGTCTTCCATCTCCTCCTTCTCCTTCTCCTCCTCCTACTTCTTTCTCCTCCTCCTCCTCCCTCCTACTTCTCCTTCTCCTTTTCCTTCTCCTCTTCCTCTCTGTCCACCTCCTCCTCCTTCTCCCTCCCTTCCTTCCTCCTCTCCTCTTCGTCCTCCTTCTCCCCCTTCTCCCTCTCCTTCTCCTCCTCCTCTTCGTCTTCCATCTCCTCCTTCTCCTTCTCCTCCTCCTACTTTTTCTCCTCCTCCTCCTCCTGCCTCTCCTTCTCTCTTCTTCTCCTGTTCCTCTTCGTCCTCCTTCTCCTTTTCTCCTCCTCCTCCTCCTCCTCCTCCTCCTCCTCATCCACCTCCTTTTCCTCCTCCTTCTCCTTCTCCTCTTCTCCTGTTCCTCCCTCCTCCTGTTCCTCCTCCTCCTCCTCCTCCCTCCCTCCCTCCCTCCCTCCTCCTTTTCCTCCTCCTTCTCCCTCTTCTCTTCCTTCCTCCTCTTCCTCTTCGTCCTCCTTCTCCTCCTTCTCCCCCTTCTGCACCTTCTTTCTTTCTTCTTCTTCTTTCTTCTTCTTCTTCTTCTTCTTCTTCTTCTTCTTCTTCTTCTTCTTCTTCTTCTTCTTCTTCTTTCTTCTTCTTCTTCTTCTTCTTCTTCTTCTTCTTTTCTTCTTCTTCTTCTTCTTCTTCTTCTTCTTTTTCTTTCTTCTTCTTCTTCTTCTTCTTCTTCTTCTTCTTCTTCTTCTTCTTCTTCTTCTTCTTCTTCAATCTCTCCTCTTCCTCCTATACCTGCTATTAACTTATTAATGTCTGTTACCGTACTCTTGTAGTATTGCTCCAGTTGTTAGTTCTTGGTCTCATCTTTTTCAAACTTATTAGAGGTGTTGAAAGTTACATACATGTAACTTATATGTTTAACTGTATAACTTATATATGTTTAACTTATATGTTTATATCCTGGATGATAAAAACATGAAACCGCCACAATCCATCAAAAATGTATCACAAATTTCCTATCTCTGTAACCTCTCATTAATTTAACTTGGACGAGAATCTCCATCCATCGAATATAGTAGTCCTAATCATTCCCATTTCTCCTGGTTATTATGTGAAAGTTGACATGCAAAAGTTTTACAGATAGCCCAGTCAATAAAGGTTTTTTATGGGAACTAATTAGAAAAAAGCTGAATTTTTTCCTGATGTTACATTGGTATAAGATAAGTTTGTACGCAAAAGTCCCCGACCCTACCCCTCTTGCTTCCCCCCCAGCACCTCCTCAAAGTTTCAGTTTGCAAGGGTTTCGTATATCGAACGTATCTCGGCTTCCAATAGAGATATCGATTCAATCTTTTTTTCATTCTTTAGAAAATTAATTTTTCTATCATTTGTTCTCTTATTATTCTACTCTAACTCTAGTAGTTCCGGAGTTATTTGAGAAAGAATGAAGAAAAATTCAGATTTTTTGCTTCTAAATTTTATACTTTTGCAAATAAAAGTTTACATTATTGTTTTACAAAAAAATGTTGAATATAAACGTTGTAGTGCATTTCATTATCTTTAATTTGAATAATCACAATCTATATTTTACTTCACATGAACGTGAGAAAAAGTCCATCAAAGTGCAATCTGCACGATCTCTAATCGCACGGCGCCTCAGCCAATGCACATATTAAACAGGTGGTTTCGTGAAAATAGTCCAGTCATTGAAGGTGAAATTTTTGCTTACAAATGCTAATACTGTATCTTGGAAGTCCTTGATGATAGAAAATCATTATTGGTTTCAAATTGTAGATAGCGATTTCTTCTTTCATTTCCAATTGAAAATTTTTTAAATATTCATTTTATAAGACAGAAACGATTGATTCTGTAAGTCCAAAAGTTTACAACATGCTCCGTTATTTTACATTTTCGGTATTTCTTTTAATTATACAGAGAGTTTGTTTATTAGATTCTAGGCCTGTAGAAGATGAAATTTTCTACAATTTAAGCCCAAATACGTGATAATATCTTGCCTAAATCTTCATCTAGCTAGAGGCTATTTACTAAACTGTCAAATAGTGAAAAGTTAATGAATGAATTTTCCAATTCTTTAATTAGGTGTTACTTTCTTGTTTAAGAGTGAAACAATAAAATATATATTAGATTTTGAAGAAAAATATATATTCTCCACAACTTGATCACCATTTGTGATTTTTAACGCCAGTATCTTCCTTACGAGAAGAATTCAACCATTACCGTGCATTTCTAGAACTAAACACAACTTTTCAATTGAAACTCTTCTTAAGGTCAATTCCCACATTGACGACAACGACACGACGACGACATTCTCATTTCGTTCTGCGCATGCGTCACCAGCCCATGCTCTGATTGGTCCATGTCTATCTTTGTTTACAAAATTAATGAAAGCTCTCAAGTCTCAAAATTGCAGTACCGGTATGACTTGAAAGGGTTTGTATTATAATTTTATTTACTGATTATTATATTTATATTGTCGTACTAATATTATTAATATTAATTGACAATTGATTCCGAACAGCGAACATTCAAACTTCCTACCTAGTCACTTAACCTAGAAATTCGGCTGGTCAGAAATTCTAAAAGGATGGACCAATCAGAGCGCGGGCTGGTGACGCATGCGCAGAACGAAATGAGAATGTCGTCGTCGTGTCGTTGTCGTCAATGTGGGAATTGACCTTTATACGAAAAATAATGTAGTTAAAAATCTCGAATGCTGATCGAAATGTTGAGAATTCTCCACTCTTCAAACACTAATATAAAGTGGATATAAATATAGAATAATGTAAATGTGGAATTTGCAGCGTGCTATAAACTATGCTGTTGTGTTCATTTTTGATGCAAGGAAAGATGACCGCTCATGTCTTTTCAAAGGAGCCTGCAACATAGCCCCCTCTAATACATGGCCGCGGCCTTCAATGTGACAACGTCGCAATCCCCACTGCTCACCGTCCGACCGATAGACTCAACCAGATAACTGTCATAGAGTTCTTGGTTTTGTTATTCTAATTAGATTGCCTATCAATCTGATCGGAGCAAACAATACTGTGACGGGAAGAAAAATACATAATACATTCTTTAAAGTTTCCAAAACATGAACTGATTAAGAATGTAAGTATAGTTTTGGCAGGTTGAGAAATATCATTATTAGCAACACCAAAAATACAGCCAGTTTTGTAATCAAGAGTTTCCTTTACATGAATCTGATCAACTTGAAGAGCTTTTTTTATCACCTTCGAGATATTTCACAATGTCTTTTAAAAAAATTACTATTCTCATTATTGTTATTTGGTGAAATATGAAATGAAGCACATAGTTTTTGCAAGTACAGTATCTAAAATGAGGTATAAGTAATATGCCATTTAGTCTTATAGCATTATAGCATTTAACTGATTGCATGTATATAAAAAAAGCTGTCAAAACTGTCATTATTGTATTTTGGCTTTTTTAGAAGAAGAAGAAGACTGATTTGGTCACGTAAATGTTTCACTGTTTTAGTGGTTGCTACCGTTACAAGTTCATTATTACCTTCTTCTAAATTGTTTATCAACAACTCAATGTTTTCAAGAATGATGCCAGGAAGACTGTCTTTGTCTTTGCTTGATTTTCTATAATCTCTACAGAAATTAATTAAATGAAATAACTGACTCCAGTGGCTTAATTAAAAAATCACAAAGTATCGATGAATTATTTTCCTTATATGCACAAGAGTTTTGTTTGGAATTAATCCTCCATTGATATGGGTCTCCACACTTAAATCATTATTAATATTCTAATGCTGAAACTAACTATAGGAATATTACTTGGATCTAATGAATAAACAATGCAGCTGGTTTCAGTTTTGAATGAGGAAAACTTAATACCAGTACTTTTAATTTTAGCTGATAGAACTTCTGAAAAAGAAGTATAGTCACAGATCTTATGCTCTTCTTCCTTCATCAGTTTTCTTTCATAATAAAGTCTTCTTTCTTCAGGATCTGATCGTTTTTGGGCTGAACAGTTATTACCAAGATATGCTGGCAAATTGGGAAACAATTTTGGGACGGCGCAAGAGGTTTATCTCTTAAATTCGCACCATTCACCATCACTGTTTTTAAATTTTTCACTCCAGACTAAATTCGTCTCATGAAAATGTTTAATACAAACATAAGCTCTTTGAAGAGGAACCAATTTGAGCAAGAAATGGCCCGTATCCACTCACTACGAAGTTTTTCATCTTTGGGAAATCTAAATATCTGCTCATAACCCTCCTTTTTTCACAGCATTTTCGTAATTGTTGGTACAACCTGGTACAACACACTTGTCAGGCATTTCACTTATTTATAACATTTCACACTACAAAACAATGACGTCAAAACCGCTGTCAAAACTGACAAAACGACCGATTTGCATGACCGCACAATGCAAACTGTATGCTGAAGTGTTGGCTGAGTTGGCTCAGTAAGACGATGCTGCGACGTTGCCATTTACCTCTCGCCGCGGCCATGTATTAGAGGGGGCTATGGCCTGCAATCGTTAGAGTTGAAGAAGAGAAGGCAATATTTCCTGTTATGTCTTGCCTATCATCACATTGTTGAAGGCAGAAGTCTATAGTAGGCTACTTGAAAAAGACATATACTATTCTTGCACAGGTTATGTGGTTAACGAAAACTATCTAAATAATGTTTCTATTAGACAGTTTTTTATATTTTTCTGGACTATTAATCTGTATTGGGAGTTGGATTTTTCAGAGAAGTTATAATACATCATTCATTTCCAAAATGGCAGACAAGACTAGGGATGATAGGAATGATAATTTGGCCAGTAAAGTGAAGCATAGGCTATTAGATTTAATTGATTTAGTTGCGGCTGAAGTTTACTATTTTGGACAATGTTATAAGAGGTTTTGTAAAACTGAACTTAATGAAAAAATTATCGGATGTTCATCATCAACTGAATCCGATTACTCATTTCATTGAGGACGACAATGAGTGCCGGTATTCATTCGAAGAAATAATTGCATGGTTTTGTTACAGACTTTCAAGTCTTTGATTATTCTGAAGTCAAGAATTTCAGATTCCTTTCAAGATCGGCTAGTTGTATGAGTATATAATATTCATCTTGGATGAAAAGTACGCATTTTACATACTAGTCACAAGGTATTAGTAAGTTTGTGGTTCGAAAAATAGATAAATAAACGATAAGGGCGATTATTGAATAATTTTATTTGAAAGATAGCAGGAATTATCAAAGAAGACATTCATTTATGATGAATTACGGATGTGGAAAATACGCAAGTGAATATTTTAGTACTAGAAAATACAGTATTATCCAAATATTCTTGTAGTAGAAGAAATGTTATCCTGAGCATGTACAACTTATCAGAGTTAAAAAGCCTCAATGAAATCTCTGGTAAGAAAGGCACTTTTTAAATGTAAGCAATTAACCGTAAATATGTCAGTGAAGTCTACTGATAAGTTATGTAGCAAGACTTACACCAACATTAGTTACCAACATCAATATTAATAAGATATAAAGAAATACTATCAATTGAACATTATTTGTCAAAAATAATCGTATTCTAGAAGTTTCCTAACAGAATAGGACTTCGTTAGTAGAAATTTTTAATTACGTAGAAATTATCTGTTAACAGTTTCAGCGGTGCCCTTCAGCAGCAAGTTACAATGGTGCGGCGGTGGCTATATTGCTCTATTTAAAGCCATAATTTCCCCAGCAAACATTAAAATAGTAGACCCATCTATTCAAAATTCAATAGAGATGTTCTTAAATCTATTATTGTGGAATAGGGATCCGTAATACTGTACTATACAATGATATTATGTTTTATATTTCTGTAGGCTAGGCCTATACTCTATGTATGAGAATAAGAAAAAAAAATGGTCGTTAATTTGGAAATATCTGTTGAATTATAACTTTTCTGAAAAATCATACTCCAAATACAGATTAATAGTCCAGAGTAATATAAGAAATTGTCGGATTAGAAACATCATAGATAGTTTTTGTTAAGCACATAATAATTATTATGCCTGGATCAGTCCATCAAGCGCAGCGAGATCGTGTTTAGCGCACATTAATGGATGGATTAAGATTATAGGATGGTGATTAAATACGGGTTATTATACATCATTTTAAAGATCTTGAAAAGATCTACAAGTTTTACATGTAAACCTTTCGTAAAATATGCTTGTATAAACTTTTATTTAACAAAATGTAAATTTATGAGGCAGAAATTTCGTTTTTCCCTCACATTGTCTGGTAATAACTTTTGAATGGAACGAGATACGTTTAAGTTTCCTGTGACATAATTCTAGGTAATAATGTCCTGGAAAATATGAGATCAAGTTTTATTCAATATCTTCATCGAGGGCTGAGATATACCCGATATACGAAACCCTTGCAAACCGAAACTTTGGGGGGGCATAGGGGGGGAAGCAAGAGGGGTAGGGTCGGGGACTTTTGTGTACAAACGTATCTTATACCAATGTAACATCAGGCAAAAATTCAGCTTTTTTCTAATTAGTTCCCATAAAGGCCTATTATTTCCCTTCATTGACTGGGCTAAGAGTGTTTTGAGTTTCACATATGTTTGAAATTCCATCTAACAACGTACACGCAGAGATTAGATATTTCACACCAAAGCCTGGTTTTCATTAGTAGAGTTAGTGGTAGAGTAACTAGCATATACTAACTCTACCGTACTAACTCTACTCTACTTACTTGGTACTTAAAGACAAGTACTCTACCATCACTCTACTCTACTATGAACGTTTTCATTGAGTGAGTTCACAAGATAGTTAGTACTCGCTCAGGGAACTCTACCACTAACTCTACTAATGAAAACCAGGCTTACTTGACTAATATTCTTAAGCTCAACGGGATTTCTGAGACCCCATTGCGAAGCACGGGTGACCTGCTAGTCATAGGGTTATAGGCTACATGAATCAAGTAATTTTCGACAATATTTTTTAATTTTCACAACAATCTAAGTGTTACAATAATATGTCCTCATGACAGTCATGACGTTTGCGAGTATGATTCCCTAACTTCTATCAACTGAAAGCAGATTTCGATTGGGCAACAAAGGTAGATTCAACCTGGGCTTTGTTATGCATTCAGCATTCATGAGTTACAAAAAGAAACAAGCGTGTTTCCAAGCATTGCTATGTCATTAGTTTTCAAGAAATTAGTTCTCATTATTCTCGATAAAACTGTGTATATTTATTCAATATTGTTGATTTATGTGGAAAATGATGACTTGTTCATTTATTTCCTCAGACATTTACCTGAATAGAGTTTAAACGTTAGTCGAGGTGTAAGAATGTACCGCTCAAGTGTTTACTAAATATTATGTCCTTGAGCTTGATTTTTATGATTAATTTTATACGACATGATTTTTAGAGAATAAAATGCTTCACAAATTATGTCATTACATATTTTGTTGTATCTTGTAACAGAAAGCCAATATTTTGAGATGAATGTGAAAAAGCTTTTCATTCATGACCTCAGAAAAGATTCGTTTATTATCGAACTTAACAAGAATTGGTGTAGGTTTCAGTACTTTACCAATATTTTATTAAATATTCCACATAAGGATTTTTACAAAATAATATAAAATTGCTTCGAAATCCAGAATAAATAGCTCAGATAAAGTATAATAATTATTGTATTACAAGTTGTAGACGTATCAGTAAGACAAAATCTCATCAACTCTAGACGTGTTTTGTACTCACATTCTATGATTTTGTGGAAACTTTAGAATTAAAACAGGTAGAAAATAAGATTCTCTACACATTTGTATTGGTTTAATTCCATTTTCCGATAAAATGAACAGTTGAGAAGTTATTCGCAAAAAACAATAAACTCATAAACCGACTTTAGAGTTCAAGCTTGTTAGATTTTATGAAATTTTGAGGCTTTAATGTCACGAAAATCAGTCTAGACAGTACTTTTTACGCTCTAACAACTTTAAATTTCCGTAATTCATCAATATCATCACCTAATAGATGTTATTTGTGAATAAAATACAATCTATAACTTTGAAAACGTTTGGAACAAAATTTGAAGCTAGCGGTTCAAACGTGTATTAGTTGAGTAGTTACAAAAACTGCCGCTAGATAGCGCGGGCTGTATCACTTGCTATCTGACCAAATTTAGAAGCTTCTCGGGTGAAAGCCTCAGATTTCAATTCTGATGGTTGACATGAATTGGTAGGTAGTTGATACAGTTTTTGGCTTATAACTTTTGAACGGTTCGTCGTAGCTAATTTTTACAGAGGACAGATTTTGTAGAAAATAAAATTTTGCACAAGATGAATCCAGCAAATTGTGAATAAACTCTAATTTAGAGACGTTATTCAGCCTCAAAGAAATGATAATTTTTATTCTCATTGAAGTTTCTACCAATTCTCCAACTATAACTCCCAAATGGAGCATCGTAGCGTCAATTTACTTATCACAACTTTTGTAGAAAAATAAAATTATCTACAATTTTATGGATAAGAAACGTTTTTACACTGATAAATAATAGAGTTAATGGACTTCAAAGTATAGTCTATTCGTATTTACGTCAAAATTTTCACTAATTTTCTGTCTATAACTCTTCAGGGATTCCAGTTAGATTGAACTTGAAACTTTCTTTGTATATAATTCTATCTTCTCTTATCTCATGTATAATAATTGTCATCATACCCCAAAAAACGAAGAAACGGGAAGAATTTTAAAAATAAGCGAATTTCTAGTTCATACAAACATCCTATCAATGTCTTGTCA
The DNA here is from genome assembly GCA_017141395.1 of Laodelphax striatellus. Taxonomy (NCBI): domain Eukaryota; kingdom Metazoa; phylum Arthropoda; class Insecta; order Hemiptera; family Delphacidae; genus Laodelphax; species Laodelphax striatellus. The sequence goes on from CM029543.1 coordinate 14,420,052, forward strand.
ATAATTAAAACTTTTTAACAGTCTATTGCAGCCAAATGCTAATAACTTATTATTGTGAAAGATTTAATATTTCGAACAGAATAATCTTCTCAAAAATCTACCACAATATTCATAATCAAATAAGTGATATCACCGTAGCTAGAAAGCCTTTGAAAGAATACGAGAAGAATTTTGCTAATAATTATGGAGTGTAGTGTATCGTAATTGATTATACTCATTTGTAAATTATTAAAGGTTCTTGAAGACTGAATTTCAAGGTTTTTAGTATTATTGGATAACAAATTTCCACTCGTATTATCACCTGAATAGAATTAAAATAGAATGAGCAGCATTGAGCTGCCTTTGCTAAATAATTTGAATATGTAGTTACAAAAATGCCGGTAGACTGCGCTGGCTGTCCTACTTGCAATCAAACTGGGCTGTATCATTTTTGCTATCAGAAAGCTTCACTGGGGAAATCCTCAGATTTCACGGGGTTCATACAGTTTTCTGCTTATAACTTGTGAACGGTTCGTCGTAGCTAATTTTTACAAAGGACCAATCTTGTAGAAAATTGAATTTTACACAAGATAGAATGTTCGAATTATTTATAAACTGTAAAATAAAGACGTTATCCAGCCTTAAAGAAATTGTAACTCGTATTCTCAGCTAAGTTCCTACCGAATTTTGAACGATAACTCCCATATGGGGTATTGTAGCAGAATTTAACTTGACAACTTTTGTAGGAAATTAAATTATCTACAATTTTATGTATAGGTAACTTTTTTACACTGATAAATAAGGGAGTTAATAATGGAATTAAAATAATAGTCCATTCGTATTCACTGTAAACCTTTCACTATTTTTTTTACTACTTTTAATTCAAACTATTAATTTTATTTACAGCTTTCTCGGAATAGCTCATATAATGATATTATTCTTTCAAAACTATTTTATTTTAAATAATTGTTGATTATTGGTTCAGAATGTAACTAAATTTCTCATTCTCATTTAAATTTGAAATTTAATGTGGAAAGTGATACCTTGTAACTTTGTAATTGTAACAAAAAATTAAACGATTCAAAATTGAATAGAATCGATTGAGTAAAATACTGAGGTCAATAAAAATTTATTGTATTTTTGTTTAGCAGACAAGTTTAGTTTGTTTAGATAAGTTTAATTTATGCCAAGCAGACAATAAGACTCCAAAAAATAGAGAGAGAGAAAATTATGGAGAATCGCATGGTATTCTTATAAAAACGGAATACATACTATTTCTAGAGAAAGAATTCTATACAACTGTAATTTTCTTCTATTTTTATCATTCACATTCACACTGCTTAATATTTTTTTTTCTTATTTCCGAATCATATTGAGCACTTTACTGTTTGTACCGTATTATATTATTATCATATCATTGAACAGTTTAATCTGAGTAATAATCTTACATGAAATCTTGTTTTATTATCATGCGAAATGAAATTGGCTCCATAGAGAGAGGCTAAAGTCAACGGAGCATATCGGAGCCAAGGTTCAATAAAACATAGACAATCTTTCCTTCCTTCTGTATTCTAGAGACAATTATTATTACTCTCCTCCTTTTATTCTTCTTCTAGGAGAAGGAGAAGGAGGAGGAGGAGGAGGAGGAGGAGGAGGAGGAGGAGGAGGAGGAGGAGGAGGAGGAGGAGGAGAAGAAGAAGAAGAAGAAGAAGAAGAAAGAAGAAGAAGAAGAAGAAGAAGAAGAAGGAGAGGAAGAAGAAGAGGAAGAAGAAGAGGAGAAGAAGAGGAAGAAGAAGAGGAAGAAGAAAGAGGAAGAAGAAGAGGAAGAAGTAGAGGAAGAAAAGAGGAAGAGGAAGTAAACGAAGAGGAAGAAGAAGAAAAGAAAAAGACGAAGAAGAGGAAGAAGAAGAAAAGAAAGAAGAAGTAGAAGAAGAGGAAGAAAAATAGGAAGAAGAGGACGAGGAAGAGGAGGAAGGAGAAGAGGAGGAATATGAAGAAGAAGAAGTATTGATGTGGAGAGAAATAGGAGAATTGAAAAGGCTTCAGAGAGTGAACGATAGGGAATGAGAGAGTTGGAGGGAGTAAGTAAGAAAAAGAGAGAGAGAGAGAGAAAGAAGACGTTAGACTAATGATGAGAGAAAGTGAAGGACTACTAACTATTATGGAAGCTGATGTTATTGTCAAACTATGGAACTGAAAGCTGACTGTGAATACGGTAGCTTGCTTTTTAATTTACTGCAAGTGTCATGTAGTGAGAAATGTAGGAAGTTACATATAGCAGGATTCTTTTAACTTGTCAGAAAACAGCTGATTTAACGTTAGTAAACGAGCGTACATCAATCAGCTGACTTCTGACAATTTAAAAGAATCCTGCTATACTAAAAACATTTCAAAGAAGTATCCAGTAGTATAAATGACACTTAGGCTAGGCGTACACCGGTTAGTCAAGACAAGACAAGACGAGATTAGTCACGTTTAGTCACAGTACTTCACATAGTTGCTTATGAAGCAACACACACCGATGCAATGACTAATTGGTGTGTTGCTTCATAAGCAACTATGTGAATTATTGTGACTAAACGTGACTAATGTCGTCTTGTCTTGTCTTGACTAACCGGTGTACGCCTAGCCTTATTGTAGTAGTCTGATGACTCGTTCACATGTTGCCAGTCGACTGGCGCCAATTCGACTACTTTTCAGGGTTATTTGACTATTTCTAAAATAAAAAAAAATGCCAATGTTGGGTTGCACCAACTGGGATCAACTATTTTAATAGAATTATTTGTGCAACAGATAGAGGAAAATGTTAAATATTTGGCTAGGCGTACACCGGTTATTCAAGACAAGACAAGACGAGATTAGTCACGTTTAGTCACAGTACTTCACATAGTTGCTTATGACAACACACACCGATTAGTCATTGTATCAGTGTGTGCAGCTATGACTAAACGTGACTAATCTCGTCTTGTCTTGTCTTGACTAACCGGTGTACGCCTAGCCTTAAATCTACAAGTTATAGAATTTGTAGCTTTCAAATGATATATCTATTCAGGCTGTACGTCAACTATTGATGACACCAGCCAATTCAAATTTCAAAACTACAAATTTCGGCCGCCATCTTGGTTTATTCATTATGGTGAGTATTTTCAAGTTGGCACCCATCTATCTACATGAATATTACTGTAGTATCAATGGTTTTCGAGTTATCTTAAGGTGGGTTTTCGTTATTGCGACCGAGTGCCGCAGCGGAGCCCGACCCAGCGTTGCCAGATGCAATTAATGAAAAATCCTCACTATAAATAGTTGGGAAATTAATTAATTTCTCATTAATTGCATCTGGCAACGCTGGGTCGGGCTCCGCTGCGGCAGTCGGTCGCAATAACGAAAACCCACCTTGAGAAACAAAATTTCAAATGGCTGCCATTTTGTTTTATGAATAAAATTCGAAAAATTGTCATAATATTTTTGTAGCTTTGTCTAGTTGTCATAAAAGTTGGTGCAAAGTTTCAATGTCATAAGTTTAACCATTGTTTAGAAAAAAATAATTAGTGAAAGAACAGAATGGCGTCTAGAGGGGAAACGAAGCATTTTAGGACCCATGTTTACTGGAACTTTTTCATTATTTTGGTGTCAGGAATCAGTATGAGAAGTTTGGCAGATTCCTACTGAAACACTCTGTATTGGTTAGATCTTTTTTCTTCTATCAAAGCTCACTCACTCATTATCTCTCTCTCCCTCTTCCTTTCTCTATCTTTCTATCTCTTTGATTGACTCTCTATTAGTCACTCTTTCTCTCTCACTAGTACTCGTTTTACTCTCATCATCAATAGAGAGTCTTCCTTCTCGCAAATAGCTCACTTATCCAATCACACCCTCTCACTCTTTCTTGCTCACTCTCTCTCTCTCCAAATTCTGGTGGGAGACATCCCAAGCTGATAGCAGTGAACAGGTAGTAGCAACTTTCTCCAGTCTGTCTCTGTAAGACCGATTAACAGCTGGGCACTCTTCACTTTTTGTTGTCATTTTACTTGCTTCACAAACTCAGTTACTTTTGCTTCTCTTTCTTTTTGTTGTTGTTGTTGTGGTTCTTCCTCTTCCTCTTCTTCTTCTTCTTCTTCTTCTTCTTCTTCTTCTTCTTCTTCTCCTCCGCCTCCTCCTCCTCCTCCTACTCCTTACCCCCTTTCTTCTTCTTCTTCCTCTTCTTCTTCTTCTTCTTCTTCTTCTTCTTCTTCTTCATCTGCTTCTCCTCCATTTCTTCTCCTCCTCCTTCTTCTTCTTTTCTTCTCCTCCGCCTTCCTCCTCCTCCCTCCTCCTCCTACACCTCTCCTCTCTTCTTCTTCTTTTCAATCTTTCCTCTTCTCCTCCCCCCTTCTTCCTTTTTTTCTTCTTCGGCATCTTCTTCTTCTTCTTCTCCTCCCTCCTTCTACTCTTCTTCTTCTTTCTCTCTCCCTCCTCCTTCCCTCTCCTCCTCCTCTTTTTTCTGAGTGCAGTTCATAAATTTTCTCCAGAATATTCTTTTGTAATAACATATCTAATAAAAATATGAGCAATGTTGTTTTGCAGATAAAATCAATAAAATTCAAGGGTTTCCTCATCCTACTCCACCTCCTCCTCCTCCCCCTCCTCTCCTTCTTCTTTTTCTTCTTCACCTTCTTCTTCTTCTTCTTCCTTCTTCTTCTTCTTCTTCTTCTTCTTCTTCTTCTTCTTCTTCTTCATCTTCTTCTTTTCCTTTCTCTTTTCTTCCTTTTTCTTCTTCTCATTTTTCTTCTTCTTCACCAACAGTATTTTGTCTCAATTCTTCATTTCAAGTTAGTTCAGTTTGTCGTCGATTCCACTCTGTTGCTGTCCTGATTTATAGCTTGGTAAAATTACCAGCTAATTTATCGGATGTCTCTGCAACTGGCCACTGATTAGCTGTTAGTTCTTCTGCTTTGTTTTTCTGGATTAACTTTCTTTATATTGTTTCTTCAACTTTTCATGTAATTATTGATGTATGTAATGTTGTTTTAATGTTGTGTGTGAAATAAATAAATTGAAGTTCAAGGCGATTTTATTAGATGAAATTTGATGGAAAAATCGAGGGAACGTTTTCAAGACTAATGCTGGAGTTCCTTGGCTACACTGTGATTCAGTCTCCCATGGCGCCTAGAAAATATTTACTCTCCCTCTCCGTCACAACTACTCTCTCCCAATCTACTCTCACTCTTTCTCCCTCTCCTCCAACTCCTCCTCCTCTTCCTCCTCCTCTCCTCCAGACACAGTTACGTCTTCTTTCTCTTCAGTTAATGTTCCGCCTTTGAGGACTTCGGACTAGAGACTCTATTCTCTTAAAATTCTCTCGTAAAATTTGTCAGTGTAAATAACGTAAGCTACATATTTAACTCTCGTTAACTTCGTCCGTAAGAATATCTTACACTACATATTTAACTCTCGTTAACTTCGTCCGTAAAAATATCGTACCACACTACTATTTAACTCTCGTAAACTTCGATCGTGGAAATATCGCACGCTACATATTCAACTCTCGTTAACTTCGTCCGTAAAAATATCGTACACTACATATTTAACTCTCGTTAACTTCGATCGTGGAAATAACGTTCGCTGTATATTTAACTCTCGTTAACTTCGTCCGTAAAAATAGCATTCACGCTGTATTTTTAACTCTCGTTGAATCCGTACGTGAAAATAACGTACCCTACATTTTTAACTCTAGTTAAATCAGTCGTAAAAATAACGTACGCTGAATTTTCAACTAATTTTACACTATTTTCAGATCCTCCAGTACACATTGAAACAATGTGAAATTATAACTTTTTCGTCTGAAACTGTACATAGTGAAATTCGTGGCCCTAGATACAACTTTTTTCTGTGATCCCATGATATTATTTAATGAAATTCGTAGTTTCCTTCCTAAAAAGCGAAATTATTAGTTGTGAGACTTGAATAACCAGTGTTTTCTTAATAATCGAACTACCTAATTGTTTCTAAATCATTTAATTTTTTTTGTACAGAAAATATTCTTGAAAGCTGCTCAATTAAATACAAAATATTGGAAACAAAGTGTTTATTTTTGGAGTAACTTCAAAGTGGAATACCAAGTTTGAGAGTGTATTATTGTGAATAAGTTTCCTGTGTTAGTGACCAATATGTATCTAATTGACGCAAGTGGATTTTTCTACGAGTATACTAAGACAGGTAAATACAGTTTTGATTCTTTTTTATTGTATGAAATAACATTATTGTCATTATCAATGTTTAAATATTCATTTCCTTATTCATATTCATTTATTTGATGAATAAAAAAATATTAATGGAAGAAAGAACAGGACATAGAAAAATGTCCAAAGTTAGATTATCTATAAAGTCCTTTGATCACATATAATCAGATCCATTTAATTTGACGCTTGGCATTACATAGATATATAGATAGAGATATAATTATTATTTCTTTTTCATCGTACTCTATACGGTCATCAGTAACGTCAAAAAATAATATCTCTCTATCTACGAGTATATACCCTATCTATCTATTCCCACAGCACTTTTGTAATGTGAAAGTGGAAAATAAAGTCATTTATCTATCTATCTATCTAATACCAAGCTTCAAATTAAATGAATATGATTATACTTATTTTATATGATTATAAATTTTAAATAAATTATTTAATGCTTAATTATTTTTAGAATGTGTTGTTTTAGTTTGTGGGTGTACGAGTACGTAATGTATACATGAAATAAGTAAATATTTTCTGTATACTTAATTATTATAATTATTACTAACAAACTGATTGTATTAATTATTTGCGATATTTTAATAGATATAACTTTATATAACTATAACTAATATAACTATAACTTTTCGATGTATTGAAATATCATAAAATATAATAAATTCCTTTTCGAGGATGATGTCACATCAGCTCTAGGCTTGTGCGTAGGTGAAGGGAAGGGTGATAAATTTGACCAAAAGAAACATGTCACAAGATTATTAAGAAATTGGAAATATAAAAGTAATGGAAACATAAAAGTTACTATCTATTAATATATTGTTGGTAATAAATTATTGCTCTAAAACTTATTCAAGAAATTCTTATTCTAGAGAAAGACTCTCTAGAAATTATTGATCTAGAACTTAGGATAATCATACTGGAAATAATAATTTTATCAAATGATTTTGTTTTCACAGCACACTCTTCTCTTTTTTTTATTTTATCTTTTTCTACTCCTGATTTTCCTCCTCCTTCCCCGCCTCCTCCTCCTCCCCCTCCTCCGCCTCCTCCTCTTCCTCCTCCTATTCCTTCTTTATCAATTAATCCCTCATTACTTTCTTTCTTATTCCAATAAAATTCCAAGTACTTACGGAATGAATTTGAGAATTTCATAATTTTAATTGTAAGACAGATCACAGATCACACACATATATATATATATATAGTCTACAGTTACGAACGAGAAGTAAAGTCGATTATAAACAACAATTTAGAGTTTTAATCAATCGATTATTTATTGATTAATCGATTTCTTTTCCTAGAATAATTTGTGATTTAATGACATATCAGAACTATGTTATTGACACTTTTAAGTGTTATGGAGTATTCGAGTATATCATTATCATAACACGTTTTGAAATGTTTATCACCTAATTATTATTCTTCTCCTTCTTCTTATTCTTTTTCTTCTCCTCCGTCTTCTCCTTCTTCTTCATCCTATTCCCCTTCTTCTTCATCTTCTCTTTCTTTTTCTCCACCTTCTTCTTAGAAAACACATGTTATGAATTCTAAGAATTTAGTCAATAAATAATAATCTTTCAAAACTCAAAACCTACTTGTATATTAATATAATTACTTGTTTAATTATAAACCTACTATTATATTATATTATACCTACTTATATGGTAATTTGTTGCTTTTTAAAGTATCTCTATAGGCTACCATGTTCACAGAGTCGAGAGACGGCCAAAACAAGCTGTTTGCATTTGTGTGCTTATAGAGGCGATGATTCACAGCTGTTTTCGATAAATTCTCTGTCCAATTCCAGTTCACAATACGTTCATTCAAAGGCAGACTGAAATCACGTACTGCAGATAATAATAATATTATTTCAATAGTTCTACTGTGAATCGGTCTAACTAGCTGCTCCGAGCTAGACTCTCGCACGCACAAGTTTATTAATTTTACATCGTCTCTCCTTTCCCTGAACAGACTATAGTGTATCTTAGGCTAGGCGTACACCGGTTAGTCAATACAAGACAAGACGAGATTAGTCACGTTTAGTGACAGTAATTCAGATAGCTGCAGAGCTGCTTATATGAAGCAGCACACGTTTAGTCACACGTTAGATTAGTCACGTTTAGTCACAGTAATTCAGATAGCTGCAGAGCTGCTTATGAAGCAGCACACGTGACTAATCTCGTCTTGTCTTGTCTTGTCTTGACTAACCGGTGTACGCCTAGCCTCACTGTCGCCAGAGAGAATAGAGTTAAAATAATATTTTTATTTATAATATTATTATCCTATACTGTACTCTTAAAATATTATTCTTATTCTGTAGGCTACTCTCTGACTGTTGCTGAAGCCTAGTTGTAATTTTTGATGGAATATGGCCTGAGTAATAAATAATTCGTTCTTAATCTGTGAAATAAAGTATTATTCAAAGTCTGGTAGAGTTTTATTTATAGCAGGATTCTTTTAACTTGTCAGAAAACAGCTGATTTAACGTTAGTATAAACGAGCGTACATCAATCAGCTGTTTTCTGACAATTTAAAAGAATACTACTATATGTGATTAATGTTTGAAATGTTTGGGAGTGTCCTCCCACGAATTTGCTCTTTATTCATGTCACGTTTCCCCTATCAACAATCCTCTCATCATAACTCAACTATACAGGGTGTTTCTAAAATAGACTGACAAACTTTGTGAGCGCTTTTCTGACATTGGAATTAAGAAAAACGTTTCAGTAAACATGGGTCAGTAGTGAATAATGAGACTTGAACAAAAGAGCCAATCACAGGGCAGGGATTTCCCCCCCTACCCCCCTCGCCCTGAGGGCGTGGCTTAATGGGGTGGTTACCCTTCGTCTCTCCCTAAGACGCCATTTTGTAGTGGTGATTAAAAGAGGGGACCCCAGCGAAGACCAATGGGAGACGAGTTCCCCCCACCAGGTTGACCAATCAGAGAGCAGCATTTCCCTCCACCTCTTTTTGTATGTGCTATATATTTTTTGTATGTTCTATATATCTATTTCTTTCTCTGTCCTGTACCATACTGTGCCATAGCGTTGTCTCACTCTTTCTTTCCCTATACAAAGTATACCTATATAAAAATATATATGTACTATCTATAGAGAAAATATATATGTGCTATCTCTTTCTCCCTCCTCTAGCATAACGTGTGATAGCGTTGTCTCACTCTTTCTTTCCCTAAAGAGAGTATATCTATATTTGATGGGGCATATATTGTTGAGAAAGATATATGCAATCTCTTTGTCTCTCTCTTGCAGCATAATGGCAGATGAGCCTCTCTCACTCTTCGGCTGTGATATTACTATGTATATTCGCAATGTCAGTGCACCCGCCCCCGGCCCCCCCCCCCCCGCCCCCAACCCCCAACCCCCAACCCCAAAATGACAGCTGCACTTCGACTCCCACTAAGAAAAAACCAAGTCTACCAACCTAATTTCATATCGTATCAAATTTACCTGTATCAGACTTGCTGACACTAAATTACAACTGATTAGCAAGAAACAGAATTGATAGGTGTCCGCATATATCAGAGTCTATTGGTTGCAATTGATTGGTATTATAAAATATTTTCACATTACTTTCTTTTTTCCAATACTTTGTTAACTCATAAGGTGGCTGGAAATTACCTACTGGATCAAAATAATACACATTTTTCCCCTTTTTAATATATGCAACCCAATGCGTTCCCATTCCACTCTGTTTGTCTAAATTTACAATTGCACATTCATCATTTCTAATTCTCTGTGGTAACCCATCTATCATATATATACCACGCAGACTAATATTTAATAATTTCGCCCATTTGAATAAGTCATGATTCGATAATGCACCATGAATATTTACTTTTGACATTTTCTTCGTCTTTTCACTTTTTCTTTTTAACTTTGAGTGATGGAGGTACTAAAATTCTCCCCCCACTACTAATTGGATATGGTTTCAGATAAAACCCACGTCCTGAAATGTGTTTCTTCAACTGACTGATTGCTTTTTGTCTATGCATCTTTCCAACTCCTCTCTTCCTCTTCCTCTTCCCAATCGCCCTCCAAATGCAGATTTGACTTTCATCAAGTTAGTAACAAGATAAGAATATGCCCTTTCACTCACTCCTGATTTAGGGTCTTTAAAACTTCCCATGCTCCATCAGCTAATTTTCTATCAGCTTCCGCTCGCGATTTATTATCGGAGGATTGGCTATATGCTATATCATGTAATTTACATAAAGCATCAAGGCTGTCTACTCCTTTACCACCTCTTTTCAAACTTTCTTCTAGATCTGTCCCAGGCCCGCAATATGAATATTTTTCTCCAGTTGCAGGTTTAATTAGATGTACTTCCCCACATAAACGGCAGATAATTTTATTCACAACTGAAGATGTAAAACTTTTGCTGCATTACCTATTTTAGAAATTATTCCTCTACCGCGCTTGAACAGAGCGCTTCCGAACAGAAGGTCTTCTCTTCCTCTTAACACTGCTCATCCTTTAAAGGTCAAGCATAAACTGAAGTAATTACTACATAGTTGTTGTATTTAAAAAAAAAAAAATAAAAAAAAAATTTTTTTATGTATGCTTTGTATCAACTCATTGTTCTTCTTTTTTCTCATATGGGTTTTTCAATCCCATCTTTTTTCTATAATCAGTTTTCACATGTTCCACTGACAAATTGTGGCTTTTTATTTCATCCCAGTTATAATGGTAACCAACTTCTATGTATCTTCCAGCCATAACCCAACAAAAATATTGTATACGTTCATCAATATACATCGCAATTTGTGGGTTTTCAGTAATAGGCTTCATAATTTCATTTGTAAACTTTTGCAACCTGTCTTCAAGCCCTTGTGTTGAAATTAAACCATGCTCATCCATGATTTTCACTATAGCTTTTGATATTTTTCCCCCAATCAGTTAGATACGATTTTTGACAAAATCATTCAACTCATCTCTTGACACAAACTGTGAAATTCCTTCTAAAATATTAGCTTTAATAGCATTCGCCATCTCAATTAATCTCTGATCAAATATATCTTTCTTTACAAGTTCTCTATCGATAGTTTCGAATATTCTCTTCTCAAAACACCAAGTTTCTTATCTAATCTCTCTCTGCTTATTACACTGTCTATATCAGTGGATAACGGCGTTAGTTGCTCGTTTAAGTAGGCGCTATCAATTGTGTTGGGTGCTGTTTTATCACGTACTTCTTTAACAGAATCTTTAATTTTATCAGAAATGACCTGCAATCTTTCATTCAAATAACTCCTATCAACTTTATTTGCGCTTATATTCTCAATCGCGTTCGACAATGTATTCAAATATGATTTTGTAGTTGACGTGCTCTCATCCACCAATTTTGTGATACTATTCAGTACGTGTTTAGAAACACTTTTCTCGATTTCTTGAGAAAGCAAATCTAATCTCCTTTCCAATTCAGATTTATCTGTATGAAGACTCTTTTGCAATTCTACTGAGATATTATCTAAATACGATTTAACATTGGTATTAATTTTTTGTTGATTAAGCGATGTAAGAATTTTCTTACTTAAAATTTCTAAATCAAAATTTCCAGGTATCTTTGAACACAGTTCCTTCAATTTCAAATCAAAGTACTGATTTGGGGTACCTGCACCCTCCGTGTCCGAATCTGTGCACAGACATCCTTGAACTGATGTTAATTTTATAAATTAAACTCTTACTCTATCAACTTTTCTTCCCGTAATTCCTCAATAATTGAGTTTATCTCAACATCATGGGAAGAGTTACCAGCTTTTTTAGATGCGTATAGCAATACAAGCCTTTCCACTAATTCATTAACATTATTCCAAAAAATGTATGATCTGTTGTGCGTTTTATTTCTAACAAAATTTAACCCTTTTCCGCGCTTTGAACGATTCTTCTTTGCAGGAAAGAGTTTCTGTATAATCTGCGACTTGAAACCATTATTTCTGATAACATACCCACGTTTATCAAGATGGGCTTCTGTTAACTTTAGTATTTTCTTATATTTGTCCAAGTCATTTGAATTGTAAAGAACCGCATTTGGTCTAACATTAAAAAGAAGTTCTATCAACCCATGTGATAATCTGAACCTATCTACTCCAACATTGATGTAAACATCATCAAATGTAACATTTTTATCACCAATAAAATATGATTTAGTTTCATCATCATATCGCAGACCATAAGGAATAGAATTATTCAATTTTTCTTTGTGAAAAACATCAAGATAATTGTTGAGAATCTCCTTCATAGTTACGCGTGTTGATTTACTCAGAGTAGCATCATATGCCGTACTATTGAAACGAGGAGACGCGAGTTTTGTCTCTTCCTCTAAAGATCCAATCTCTCGTTCTTCTTTATCCCACTCCATTCCCTTTTGATAATCTCCTTCGCCAGATGTTAGCGAGGGGAGAGATCTCTCGGTCTGTTCTCGCTGTATTGACGCGTTAGCGCAGCTCTGCTGCTGTTGTAACGCACCCAACGGTTGTATCAGGGTTCAATCTTTTACGATTGAATTGTTCAGTTTCTGATTGAAAACCTAATAGATTCTTATGCTTATTAATAATATTTTGTCTCAATTTCTTTATTTTATGAATTAGATTAGCACCTCCGCACTGGGTGCGTGTTTCTTGTTATTTTCATTATACACTCACTGTGATCAAATGTTGAATGACTACAAAGTCATGCATACCCCTACCTTACACTCTTAGGAATTTATCCAATCCTTCCCTATATTTTCCATTGTCTGGTTTGCATTCGTTAAAATTGAAATAAAATTATGATTACTCTTTGTCCATACTTTCCAACACATTTTTCTAAACTCTGGGAAACTCATATCTTCTCCCACAAAATCTCGGTAAATTAATTTCAAATTTAAGTCGTCTATTTTGAATATAATTAACGAATTAGCATTATCTCTCACATGATGTTTCAAAATGCATCCATATGACTGAACTAAGTAAACAGTGTCAATATCCTGTGTCTACCCATAGTAAAAAGTGACGGATTTGTGGCACATTATCTAGTTGAAGATCATCAAAATAATCAATGAATTCCTTTCTATTTTATTAGGATGAGGTATTTCAGAAATTTGATCTGACATGTGAAAACCTATACATTTTATTTTGGAAAATATCTTTTCAAAAACTCATATTTATCTTGATATAGCGATTTACTATACAAATATAAGTGATTGAATTTCAATCCATTTTCATGAAAAATTAAATTCAAAACAGTGTTTGATTTTCCGCTGGATGATCGTCCAATAACAAGAATGCGTTCAGTGTGTGGTAATAAGCGCCCATTCTTACTGTGTTGGTTATGTATAGGCTATGATATAATTTCATCAAAATTAGTGATTGGTATTGTTGCAGCATGTACCATAGCTAATAGGAAACTAAAATGAAAACCAGGTTCAAGATACTATACCAAATTTATTACTATTGATATAGTCACTTTTACAATATAATACTTTACAGCTGTACATTTTACAAGCCAATACATTTTACAACATTTTTTACATTGCAATATAATACATTTGAAGTGTTCTTAACCTAGTAATCGATCTCGATCTACCCATGAGTTAAATTTTGAATCAAATCCAACCCATTTAACAAAAATTTTATCTCCCTTTCGTTTTAAAATTTTCTCTACTAAATAAATATCACGCTCACCCGCATCGAGATTGGTTTTCTTTATTTCTTGCTCATAAAATCTACCAGATATTATTTCTCCATTCAAATCTCTCAATATGTAGGTGGGTGGTCTTGAAGGAAAAACACTATGAATTATAAAATATTCGGTAGACCAATTTATATTATAAGACTTATCAAATACATGTTTATACTTGGAAATTCTCACAATGTCTCCTAATTTAAATTTGGGTTTTATTTGGTTCGATTTCAAGCGCAGGTTTGCGTTTGCCGCTTTATTAAGTGCAGCAATTATTTGAGTTCGATGTTTTTTGCGTACATCAATTGGACGCATTTGAATTGATCTGTGAAAAGACTTATTATATTCTGTTACAAGTTTTGGAAGAGCATCAACCCATCGTCTTGTTCCATTTTCAGTTAAATATCTATAAATTTTTGATTTAATTGTTCTAACAAAACGCTCAACAATGGCGGCTTTTTTCTCAGTAAAAACATGATAATGCTTAATATTATACTTATCTAATAACGCTTTTATTTTACTATTAAAAAATTCGGTTCCCTGGTCTGTCTGAAACAGTTTCATCTTATTTTTACAAATAATAGATTGAAGTGTGAACAGAAGATGCACTCTTTGTTTTTATTGGCACACAAAATGCAAATTTCGTAAAACAGTTTATCACAGCTAAAATGAATTTAAAATTTGAATTATGCTTCGATAATGACGTCATGTCAATGAGGTCTGCTTGATACAGATCTGTTTCAGATTTAAGTTCATAGGGTCTTCTTCTAATATTCACTCTTGGAATTGTGTGTAACTCATTAGCCAATTTACTGCGCTTATAGCACGCTGTTTGTTTAACAACTGTCTTGGTTCGCTCCATGGGTCCTTCTATTTTGAAATTACTCAGCGGAGTGCTTCTCCTCCGTCTCCTTCTCCTTCTCCTTCTCTCCTTCTCCTTCTCCCTTCTCCTTCTCCTTCTCCTTCTCCTTCTCCTTCTCCTTCTCCTTCTCCTTCTCCTTCTCCTTCTCCTTCTCCTTCTTCTTCAACTTGGGGGATATCACGATGTCCCCAGGCCAGTGTTTGAATCCCATCCTCCAGTATGTATCTCTTATCATCAGAGTAACTTAATGCAACTTTCCCAGAACGAATTTGGAAGACTTTATGCAAATAGCTTCTTATTGCATTGAAGCTTTCATAGTGCACAGACCTTTCAAATAAACATTTTTTATACAAATCAAACGTTAAGCACCTATCTTTAACACATTTTTTCACACCTTTAGCTGTACATTTATTTACAATATTTACATTATCTACAAACTTAAAACTGTACATTTTGGGGCGGAGTCCTACAAAGTGTGTAATTATTTTTGAATTGGCTTCATCCTTAAATTTACCCACCACCTTTTTATTTACAAGAGAAAAACATTTATGGTTAGGTGGGTAATCGCTATCAAACCACTCAAGTTTTCCTCTCATATCCTCATACACATCATCCGTCTGAATTTCATACATAAGGCTATCTGTGTCACTCATTAAAAGCTTTACATTTTCGGGGGGATACATATTCAAAATTTTGTTATAATGAAAGTCAAACATTAGGTGTTTTGACAACTCTAAAATCGCAAATCCAGCAAAAATCGGTTTGTTCAAACTAATTTCAGCCTTTCTTGAGAAAACGACAACATTTTCATTGAAAATATGCCAGCGTTTACACAGAGGGTTTGAAATTAGCTTGTCCAATTCTTCTCATTTGTTACAATTTTCACATTTAAATGGTGTCTATTACACTGGAGCGTTTTCCCATAAATTATGTTGGACATGGCCTTGAAATTATCGGTTTCAAATTTGTTTCTTGCCTGTTTCCTATTTTCCGTATTAAATTGAATGTAGGGGATAACCAAGGGGATTGATTGAAACTAATTACCCGATGAATGCGTTTAAGACGCATTCAAGCTGCAAATAAAGTTGAAGGTTGCGATAATGAAGAATGTATTTTCCTTATCATACAGAGTAGCAAGCAATTTTGTTGTTGTTTTTGCGAATCATGAGTTTGATACGTAGACAACAGGTGAATGGGGTGCTTCTTTTGTGGGGCAAGGGAAAATGATTATGCATGTTGTGAAGAGATTCTGGGTAATGAAGATCGCATTCCAAGATGTACCCAGTTTCTGACTCAGGACTCAAGTTTAGAAAATCGACCTGTGAGATTTCTTCCTGAGTCAAAATTTGAAATTTGATTGGGGAGGGGTTAGACATTGCGAATCCGTACAGATTACATGCATCTAAATAAAGAATGTATTTAGAGGGTTTACTCTCATCATAACTTGGCATATATGGATTGTTTGCCTCTGCGTACCTGTGTGGTATCACAGCTAACCCACCTTTGATTCCCGACTCCATCATAAGATGTATGTCCGGGTTTGATATTAGATCTAGCTCAACTTTTGTGTAGTATAACATACAATTCCACGAAAAGTGTGCCAGAGAGAAAAAGTGGGTAACATCCAACCCATATTTGTCAAACAACGAGGCGCATATCCTCAAATACGTCGGCCAAAATGTCGTCTGTTAATAAATACAAATCATGGTATTCTCCAAGGTGACAATATTACACGCCCTCCAAACCTTTTGTGCATGTAAATGCTCATTTGGATCTAGAGGGTATCATTCAAATCATTGTAGAATGCTTCAATGGGAGGGAGCTGCGTTTCCTGGAACTTTCAGCAGAATCAAAATAGGTGTATGGATACACACCTTTTTTGATCAATAGCTGGCGTTGTTCTGGAGATTTAAACACAGTGAACAAACATTTAAATTTTGATTCTAAATCGCTACTATCTGACAAATTTTTTACCAATGTATCTAATGAAGCATTCATGAATTTAATGCTATCTAAAAACCTAATTTTCCCTATACTCAGTGTGAGGAACTTCTCAGTAGAGTGTGCTACACACTGAATTTTCTTATTACACTTGCCTAATTGTTCTACAATGAAATGACTGTCATACCCTGAAAAATTATGGAAATAACAAGAAATATAGTCGGGTGATTTTGCATTCAAATTGCATTGATTATGGGCAGCACAAAGGAAGTCACCTGATTCGTGTGAGTGATGCCGACATTTCACTTCACCAATCTTGAAATCTTTTCCACACAGCCCGCATTGTTTTACCTCATCAAACGCTTTTGTTGATCCGAAGTTAAATTTAGCATTGGTATTTCCCTTTTCCTATTCTTATAAAGAATTTCCCCCAAATATGTACTTTCCTCAACAAATTGTTCCACAATTTTTTCATTATGATCCAGCGATGAATTCGAGGTCCATGACAAATCTCCCCTGATAATTAAGAACGATGAAACAGTAACCACAAGGCACATGTCTCTTCGTCTTTTCTGTGAAGCTACGGCGAATAGGGTCTGAAGCATCTGCTTCTGCCTCCCTTTCTTGCTCGTCTTCATTCGGTAAAATAAATGATTCAAAATCTGCATAAATGACATATTTCGGTTTTAGAGTGTATTAGGAATTGGTAAATTTCAGTACATCACCTTTTTTTGGTTGTGTCGTGCTCTGTGCTTCGACCCTTGAGCACAGCTCTTTGTTGGGTTTAAGATCTACCCTCCCGTCCCTATCCCTACCACCTGTGTAACTGTGGGAACAGATCACACACCTGAACTTCACCCTATGCTTTGAAAGATGACTCAATAGTCTAGACAACCCATTTTTGTTTTGTGCGGTATTGATTAGGCAAAATGCGACCTTTGTGGAAAAGATTTGCTAGTTAATAGTAAAAGATTCACCTGATGCTTTCGATCTCTATGTGTGCTACATCTGTATGGGAAAAATTTCTTTGTACTCGCATCATAGGATATTACATTTAAAGCTAAATGGGGATTCAATGATTCTATTTTCTTAAGATCGGCATAGATGAGGGAAGTTGACACCTTGTGTGTTGATTTCGTGAGCAAACTTGCTCAAATATTCAACAGTCATCATTGAGCTGCGATAATGAAAATAGGCGAGAATAGACCACAAAAGGCATTTCTCATCATTGGGATTTTTTACATTAATAATAGCTTTTTTGCGTGCAATAAATTCAGGCGTATTTATGTATGTTGATGACTATACATACACAGGATTAAATTTAACTACATTGATATCTAAACTATCTAATTTAGCTAAAACCCATCCACTCCCATGACGTGTAAAAGATTCAAAACTTGACAAAATTTTACTAACAGCTAATGAATAATAATGGTTCAACTGCTCCAAATTTTCGCGAATATTTACACTAATTGCCGAGTAACTATGTATATTTACAGTTGTTCTAACATTTTGTGTTTCCTCGGGCAATATAGCAAGTTTTTCTAAAATTACATTCAACACTAAAAACCACTTCACACATCCAAAAAATCGATCTGCCACCTCAACAATACTGTTTATCACTTCTGGTTTGATCCTTTCCAACGTTGATTCTATGTCCGGTTCCACATCAAGGAATGTGATGCGGTGCCTCACCGTGCTCCCATTTAACCCGTATATCTGCTCCTTTGTGTAACGCATGATGATAGCTCTCTCTCTCTCTAACGTCCTTTCTCCTTGGTACACTAGGTACAACTGAAACAGAAAAAACAGTACTGGATTAGAAGCCGAACAAGAACGTTGTGTTTTGCAGGTATGGATCAATCACACGTGTTAATGTATGAACGTTTAAGGTTATTAACTTTTGATGAATGTTGGAAAAATTCGAATCTCCTTATTATCACGGAGAATTTTGCTAAATTGGGTTTTGTGTTTAAGGGTCCACCTGATAGAGTCAGTGTGTGTTTTGTTTAATTATTTTGGAAAAATGGGAAGTAACAGATGACCCTGAAAGAACATATTAAGTATAGCCGAATTGTGGGTGGAGGAGAAAGCATAATATATCTATCGAAGAAGAAGATTTTGATAATAATATTCTTGAGAGTATGATCAACAGTTAAAAATTCGAACCTCCATTTAGCAGAGGATTTTCATTTTATAGAGCTTTATTCCATATTGAAAATGCATCATTTTTCGCAAAATGGGTTTTCCTACATAAATGCGGTTATTTGCAGTGTGTGTATTGCAAAATAATAATTGGGGATGAATTGTTTCATAACATCTTCTGTGTATATAAAAATCACAAACAACCATTTTGGTTTCAAGAAGCTGAAAGAGAAGGAGGAGGAGGAGGAGAAGGAGGAGGAGGAGAAGGACAAAGTGGAGGAGAAGGAGAAGGAGGAGAAGGACAAAGTGGAGGAGAAGGAGAAGGAGAAGGAGAAGGACAAAGTGGAGGAGAAGGACAAAGTGGAGGAGAAGGAGATTTACTAATAATTGGAAAAGTGTACAAACCTGGTCGTGGGCGAAATAAAGTTGTTGTAGACTCTCAGAGGTAGGAGCTGCACCTTGTTGTAGACTCTCAGAACTGAAACATATAGAAATGGTGCACATTGTAGTTTCATTAGTAAAACCTATTATTTTTATTTTAGCATTGTTACTAGATTATGAGAGAATAGGGTTATTGTTCTATCCTTTTTATGTTTAAATCAAATCTGAGGATTCAGACCATTTTAAAAGCAATTTTAATGTATTTGAAAGAATATTATTGATAAGCTTGATGATCATTATTATGTTTTGGCTTACTCTTTTACTTATTCTTTCAATTTTCCATCCCGATAATATCATCAGGTGTTCATGTAAATTTATAAATTCATCGGCAATGGGTGATAAGTTTGGAAAGCCTTGGGTTAAAATTTGAGATACTCACACTTAATAAAACGGTAGCTTGCGAATCCAGTTTGTAAAACGATCCGTTGGTCCAGTGCAATCTCGTTTGCAAAAACGATCCGTTGCTCAGGTGCGAGCGCACGTGCCTGAAACAAAGATAGAACATAGTTATTAGTAAGACATCAGCATCATTTGCACAATGAACTCCGACATGTCAACATCAAGCTCATCAGCACCAGCACGCATCCCACAACAATGTCTGATCGTCTCAAACTCCTACAGGATAGGATGAGCGCCCGGCTACAGCGATGGGTGAGAGGGCAACGAAGAGGTGGTTAGTGTTCAGAGAAGAGGATGGTGAAGAGAAATCTGCCCCCAAGACGCAGACTCTCCAAGAAAAAACCCAGGTTAGTAAAATTATAATGAACATAGTTGTAATTGGCTTAGAAAATGATCGAATTATAGATGTTTTCACCCAGAAAGAGAAATGTTTTCTTAATTATTGCTTTTTATTTTGAGTAAATTATTGAGAAAACTCTAACGCATTCATCTAATTGATTAGTATATTTATGCTTTCATCGATTACAATGTGCAAAGCTGATTACTGATTGAATTCATATCGTCTGTTATTGATTTATTGTGTGTGCATATCTATTTAAGTAACATTACTAAACATTTTCTTTTTATTTACAGCAAATATGGGTAAGGATCATGCCACCCTCCCTCACGAGGAGAACTGGGAACAACGTGGGATGAAGATTCATCCGGCTTCCTGCTACAGGAGGAGGTGGCGGGTGCAGCCGAGGGGAGGAGAAAGGCGCACACCGTATAATTGCAAATTTCAACAAGGAGGAGGAAATGCATCAAAAACCTACATTTCACTCTCAAACTTGGAAGAGGAAAATTTTTCCCAATTTTGTACATGAGTTATTAAATCAACAATATATGGGGAAAAAGTGGTGTTAAAAATCGTTCATGGGGTGGGGCTATAGATGTCTTTTACCATCAAAATATTTAAAAAATTAATCAAAAACATTGAAAGTTTTAACGCACATTGTCACTTATTAGGCCTTAGTGTTTGCCATCTGTCCCCATGGGTGACCGATGTGATGCTTGTGAGGCAATAAAACTGCTTTTTTCCTCATATTATATTGTAGTGTTTTAAAAAGTGTAATGTTTTTTCCCCCAGCAATAGAACTGTTTTTCTCATGTTGTAATACAAAATAAATGTATATGATTTAAAAATGATTCTCTCACTTACCTTGTGTAATACTGTAGATTATTGCTAGATAGCTGAGTACGTATGATGCACAGAAGAAGGAATCTCCCACTTGCTCACTGTCACTAGATACGTATGAAGGGGGGAGCTTCCTCTTATACTCGCACACGTGCGCAAAAAGAAGAAGCGCACGTATGCAAAAAGAAGGAAGCTCACACCGTCTCAGCAGTAGCGTGCTCATTTCTCCCCCTCATCTTTTTTTATCAGTATGCGTCTGGCGCATGGTGACTAAGGATGGATTCTATTTTTGTCTGGAAGATTATTTTGTTCACTGTTCTTATACAGTCTTCTATAAACACTCTGTTGCTTTTAAATAGAGATAAATCATGTCATCCACATGAGTTTGATAAACACAAAAAAGGAAATGATACAAACCTAGAAAACTCAGTATGGATTTTCAATACGTTGCTAAACCAAACTATTTCAAGGAAAAATACTTTGATGAAAATAAAATCTTGTATTGGTAAATCGCTAAATAACACAAGTTCATTCAGTATCGACAGCCCACTGGTATAAATATATAGTGGATGAGAGAAATAATATGTAATTTTCACGATTATTACTTAACACTGGGAAATTGTGTTAATTTAACATATGGTAATGAAAAATCTAATTTTCTTTTGAAGAAAACTCGGCAACTATGCAGTAATTAGTTCAGTTTAAGAGTAATCTTTAAAGGATAAACACTGATAAGAAGAGCATGGCTGTTATTACATTAAGCTCGAAAACGAGTAATCTATATGAGAATTTAAACAGAGCTTTAGAATTAGATAGAAATCAGGAATATGAAATTGGATTAGTGAATTTATGGACTTGTAACAGTATCCCCAATATTACATTGGGGCAAAATTCAAGTTTCAAATACGGAAATAAAAAGGTTAATCTTGACACAGGCAGTTATGAAATTATTGATATAATATCCGCATTAAAGACGAAATTGAATATTACCGATGATAGACTGATTATTGAAGCAAACTCAAAAACTATGAAAATGGAGCTTCATTCCGATAAACCGATAGATTTAACTAGCAACGATTCAATTAGTGAAATACTAGGCTTTGATAAGGTTATACTCGAACCAAACAAGTGGCATTACTCAAAACATTTAGTGTCCATTAGCCGAATATCTACAATTATCGTTTCATGCAATTTAGCTTGTGGTAGTTTTGCTAATGGTGAGGAGAAACATACTATTTATGAATTCCTCCCAAAAGTGCCAGCAGGATATATAATTAATGAGACACCTACACCCATAATATATGTACCTCTCAATACACATAGAATTCAATTTATTAACATAAAGATAACAGACCAAGAAGGGTCATTAATTGATTTTTGTGGAGATAGTATAACAGTTAAACTCCATATTCGAGAAAAAAGGAGAAGTTAATAAGATGGGATTCATTATATTTAATGCACACCCATCCATTCGTGATAGTGTAAGTGAGAACAAACAAAACTTCAGTAGGGGTTCAAACTTGGAAGTGGTAACACCTAAAAACGCATTAACAATAAAAAACGCTAAAATTCTTCAAAAATTAGGTTTCAAAGTGCTTTGGAAAAATGTCAGCCATAAGCGAAATTCTACACGTTGATAGTGAAATTAAATATTTCTCGGATATTACTAAGTATGAATTTCATACACATACAACATATTCTGGTCAGAAACTGGGTCTTTCAGATGAAGTGAGGTTAGGAATTAATCAGCAGGATATTCACACCTTACCGTGTAAATCATTTCTATATATAGAGGGGATATAAAATGTACGAAAGCTGGAGCAACAGCCGAATCTGACCCTGTTAAGGCGGACTATAAACTAGTAGCGGCGGTTTAGCTTATCTCTTTGGCGAGATCAGGTATGAATTAGCAGGGCAGCAGGTGGCAAAAACAAGACAGGTTGGGATATCAACAAATATTAAAGCACTACTTTTAAAATCGGTATTTGATAAGAATACATATCATTTGGCTGGTTTCTCCTCATCTGGATACAAACTGACTGATGATAAATTTGTATTTTGTATACCATTAAAACTATTGTTACCATTTTTGAAGATTTTCAACGAATAATTTTAAATTTGAAACAAGAACTTGTATTATTAAGATCCTCAACAGATGTAAACTGTATTCAATCGGCGAGTGGAACGAATGTATCGATTAGGGTCAACAAATTACAATGGAAAGTACCTTACATCCATTTAGATGATGAAAATCTAAAATTCTTAAAACTTCTCGATTCTGATCGACCTTTAAAACTTGCATTTAGAAAGTGGGAGATACATGAATTTCCGAATATGACTCAATCTAGAGTTCATAGTTGGGCTATTAAAACAGATTCACACTTGGATGTACCTAGGTATGTGATATTGGCGCTACAAACAAACAGAAAAATACAATTGATAAATCAATGTCGGAATTCGACTCATGTGACTTGTATAATGTAAAGTTATTCCTTAACAGTCAATATTATCCATATGATAATTTATTAGGTAATAAACAATTAATGTACAAGATGTTTTAGATTTTGCTCCTAGTTATTATAATAAAGCTATAAACACCGAATATGGACATGAAATTGATTTTGATAATTTTTGTAAGAACTCGCCGTTAATAGTAATAGATTGCTCTTTACAATCTGAAAACTTGAAAGCCTCCACAGATATCCGGTTAGACCTTGAATTCAATAATGAGGTACCCAATGGTACAAGTGCCTATTGCATTCTTATTAGCGACAGCCTTGTTGAATACAGGCCTTTAACATCTCTAGTTAGAGAAGTTCAGTAATTTACCGATAGAGTGTATTGAAAATATAAATGGGTAAAATGTAAGAGATTACTTATTCATTCGTGTGTTCGAAGTGGTGAGAACAACATGTCGAGTTCTTCGTTGTTTCAAGACAGCGTTTGGGAGCTTTGAGGTTAGTGAAGGAGAAAAACACGTACAGCGGATAAGGAGGAAGAAAAGAATTATTTTGGTGGATCTTCATTGGTTTAAGGGGATAATAACGAATTTGTTGTGAAGGAGTTTGGCGTGGTCAATGAAAATAAGAATTATGCGCTTCTACACGTTAAATCAGCTTACCGAAATCTACTCTGTGTGAGAAAATGTATCGTGAAGGGTGTTGGGTGGAACGTGGTTATCACAAACTTTATTGGGGATCAGGAGAAACGGGTTGTTCGCGCAGTCTAATAGTAGATTATCTTAAGAAATATGATTACATTTACACAAAGGGAAAAGAAAAGCGGAGTTTTTAAGAAAATACCATGATGATGTAAGAGCTATGCCTGAAGATTTTGCCAAGTCGGATTTTAGCGGTCCAAGTTGGTGTGTTGATTCATGTGGTATACACAGGAAGATACGAAATGGAAGATGTGCGCTAGTTAGCGCATATCATTATTGCAACTGTTGACATCCAACCAAGCTACATGTATAAAACCTGAAGTGGATTATATGTGTGGAAACAATAAAATGAAATCAATGTGAGAATGTACTTATTATGGGAGATTGAGTAAGAAACTTTGCGTGACAGGGTTTTATTACGATGGAAAAAATAGTGTGTGTTTACTGCGGCTATTGCTTAGATTCACACAGAGTTAGAATATGCAGCGTGAACAGTGGTGGGGGAAAATCGAAACCAATTAATTTCTCGGTATTAATTCCCTTGTATAAGTAATCAGTCAGAGATAATGGATCCTCAGAGTTGGTTGTGTGCGGATCAAGAATTGGAAAACCGATTAAAAGGTGTTTTGGAATGGTTTGATTCGTGTGAAGAAGCAATTAAAAATTCGAGGATTGAAAACGTTGAAGTCATGAAACAGTTGAAAATTATTTTTCTAAGCTGTGTAAATTTAAGCGATATCAATGAATATCTATCCTATTACAGGCCACACAAACTCCCCATAAACAAATTAATACAAATAGAAGAAGAAGCCATGATTTGTGCATGCGCAATCACCGATAGTTGTGCCTGAGTTTATAAACAGTGGTGGGGGAAAGGTTTATAAAACCTCTGAACTTCTCAACTTGTATCATTCGTGAAAATGTACTCGTTTGATGTTGAAGCTTTCAACGTAATGGCTGGAGCCTTACTTCCCCTTGAACCATTTCCTTTTGGCATAGAGACGAAGATTGGGGTGTACTTGAGCGGAAGTACATGGATTTGATTCGGAAAATTGGTGTGATGGACCTGACACAGTCTACAGCATTCCTCCATCGCTTTTATAACTCTTTATAATCGGGAGCCTGGAGCTGAACCATATTTCTTTAATGTACATCTCCCACATGAATTTTTGGATGTGTTGAATGAAGAAAATGTTGATCACTTTAATCGAAAGAGTTTGCTTTTGTATTGTGGGTGGGATGGAAAAATATGTTTGAAAGAGAACTAAGTGTAAGCAGGTTCCCCAGCAAGATAATAGGTCTGATCTTATCAGAATTATAATCGGATTTCCTTGCTAGATCTTGTTATAATTTTGTTAAGATTTGGAGAAGCACTTGTAAAACAGCTAACGACCCCAACCATTTACAGCACAAATGTTCTATACTTAATCATGCCTTACATCTTTTATTAAGGTGCCTGACATGATTAAGTGTTGGGCAGATCCTGTGGGGATGGAAACAATGGTATTCTCTCTAAGGTAAGTATTCATTTCACTAATATGAAAGAGAGAGATTTTAAAACCCTGTGGGACTGTCTTTACGAGCTGGCACATGTCAAATGTAAAAAATAAGATATGCAGTGAATGAGGGGGAATGAGCTCAATTTGGATGCGTCTCTGCTCCTGCAGAGAAAAAACCGTTGATCTCTGCTCCTGCAGAGAAAAAACCGTTGAGACATAAATGTGCACGTGCTATGACTCTTGGTAGACACAGCTCACCTCGTTCACATCTGGTGAGGCGGAATATTGGAGCCATAATAATAATAATAATGTTGATAAGAATTTTTAAACACTGGAGTAAAGTAAATAAAAAATTTAAGCACAGTTTGAACATGTCTGTGCACAGATTCGGACACGGAGGGGTGCAGGTACCCCCAAATCAATACTTTGATTTGAAATTGAAGGAACTGTGTTCAAAGATACCTGGAAATTTTGATTTAGAAATTTTAAGTAAGGAAATTCTTACATCGCTTAATCAACAACAAATTAATACCAATCTTAAATCGTATTTAGATAATATCTCAGTAGAATTGCAAAGAGTCTTCATACAGATAAATCTGAATTGGAAAGGAGATTAGATTTGCTTTCTCAAGAAATCGAGAAAAGTGTTTCTAAACACGTATTGAATAGTATCACAAAACTGGTGGATGAGAGCACGTCAACTACAAAATCATATTTGAATACATTGTCCAACGCGATTGAGAATATAAGCGCAAATAAAGTTGATAGGAGTTATTTGAATGAAAGATTGCAGGTCATTTCTGATAAAATTAAAGATTCTGTTAAAGAGGTAGGTGATAAAACGTACTCAACAAAATTGATAGGGCTTACTTAAACGAGCAACTAACGCAGTTATCTTCTGATATAGCCAGTGTAATAAGCAGAGAGAGATTAGATAAGAAACTTGGTGTTTTTGAGAAGAGAATATTCGAAACTATCGATAGAGAACTTGTAAAGAAAGATATATTTGATCAGAGATTAATTGAGATGGCGAATGCTATTAAAGCTAATATTTTAGAACAAATTAATCAGTTTGTATCTAAGGCTGAATTAGGAAAATTGAGAACTGAGATATCAAATAGTTATGTAACAAACACAAATCTCACAAGAAAATTAGAGGAACTTGAAAAGCTTTGGTAGATAAATTAGTAGAACACAAATCCTTTCACAATAGCGAGATTGATAATGTTAAAAGAGATCTGGAAAATAATTTAAACAGCTTGAAAACGGAACACATATCTACTATTGATAAGGTAAAGAATGAGGTTCATTCAAAATTCGAAGCTAATAACAAAGAGCAACATGCTGTAATTAAAGAGATTTAAGTTCAGTGCATCAATTTGCAATTGATCAGAGCAAAAATGAATTACTTGATAAGATCGAGAAAATCAATAAATTAATAGATTCTAATAACGAAAGGTCCCAATCTCTAAAAGAAGATTTAGAGCAAAAATCGATTCTATGAAATCATGGGTCAGAGAGGAATTGCATGAATATGTTGGGTTATTTATTCCAAAACCAGATGATTAAGATATGGGTAAATTTGATACGATATGAAATTAGGTTGGTAGACTTGGTTTTTTCTTAGTGGGAGTCGATTTGTATTTAACGAAATAGTGCACCTGTCAATTGGTAGCTACTGTACAATATAATAGTGCAGCTGTCATTTTGAGGTGATTAATTGCTGAGGCTTGGGGCTTGGGGCTTGGGGCTGGAGGCGGGGGGCCAGGGGCGGGTGCACTGACATTGCGAATATACATAGTAATATCACAGCCGAAGAGTGAGAGGCTCATCTGCCATTATGCTGCAAGAGAGAGACAAAGAGATTGCATATATCTTTCTCAACAATATATGCCCCATCAAATATAGATATAC
The DNA here is from genome assembly GCA_017141395.1 of Laodelphax striatellus. Lineage (NCBI taxonomy): Eukaryota > Metazoa > Arthropoda > Insecta > Hemiptera > Delphacidae > Laodelphax > Laodelphax striatellus. The sequence goes on from CM029543.1 coordinate 14,447,475, forward strand.
TCTCTTTAGGGGAAAGAAAGAGTGAGACAACGCTATCACACGTTATGCTAGAGGAGGGAGAAAGAGATAGCACATATATATTTTTCTCTATAGATAGTACATATATATTTTTATATAGGTATACTTTGTATAGGGAAAGAAAGAGTGAGACAACGCTATGGCACAGTATGGTACAGGACAGAGAAAGAAATACATATATAGAACATACAAAAATATATAGCACATACAAAAGAGGTGGAGGAAATGCTGCTCTCTGATTGGTCAACCTGGTGGGGAACTCGTCTCCCATTGGTCTTCGCTGGGGTCCCTCTTTAATCACCACTACAAAATGGCGTCTTAGGGAGAGACGAAGGGGTAACCACCCCATTAAGCCACGCCCCCTCAGGGCGAGGGGGGTAGGGGGGGAAATCCCTGCCCTGTGATTGGCCCTTCCGTTCAACTGTCATTATTCACTACTTGGGTCCTAAAATGCTTTGTTTCCCCCGTAGTCGCCATTTTGTTTTTTCACTTTTTATGTTCTTCTTCACAATGATTTGACAAATTTTGTTGGAATTTGGCATGGTCAAGGCCAAGATGAAGGTCTGCTGTAAAAAATGAAGCAACCTTATCTGTTAGTTCAGTTTGACGAATTTTATCAATTTTTATCATGTACAAATGAGTTTACCATCAATCAATCTTACTGAAAATAAATAATTACAATTTCGGGTCCTGCTAAACTCAATATATATTGAATTTTACAAATAAGTACAATATTATGAAACCAAACAAATTTTTACAAATAATTTGCATGCTAAATAGTGAAAAAGAAAGATAATAGCAAAGACGATAGGAAACTATTAGTATATTATAAGACTTATAATATACTAATAGTTTAGTATTCTATATTGTCTTTGATAAATAATTGTAAACAAAATCCATCCATTACAAAAATGAATTAATTGAGATAAAATAAAAGATGAAATGATGAAAGAAAAATGAAAATTCCAGCAACAATTTAGACAGGTTAGTATTAACCTTACATTTGAGGAAAATTGTTTACTCTATACGTCTATTCAATATCTAGCTAACTCAGCGATTCTCTACCACACACACAATAACAATGAGAAGAAGCGAGTTCTATTGTTCATAATTTTTTCAATGTCATTTTCCATAATCCGATGCAGTAGATAGACAAAACGTTCAGATATTTGAAAATAAATAAGTAATTATTCCATGGATTGTGCAAATAATTAAAATATGAAACTATAATCAAATAAAAACATTTTAAATCTATACATTTATTGATAGATGCAGAAATCATTACAATATGATTGGGAGTGAAACAACAAAACTGTTTACTGAAATTTGATAAATATTCGTAAATATGGTAAGTTTTCACTCCAGTTAAACACAAAAATTACCAGTCCAAAAGTATGTGTACTTGATAATTTTGAATTGGATATGAAATCAAATTAATGAACCAATAGGCTAGGCGTACACCGGTTAGTCAAGACAAGACAAGACGAGATTAGTCACGTTTAGTCACAGTAATTCACATACTTGCTTATGAAGCAACACACACCGATGCAATGACTTCATTGTGTGTTGCTTCATAAGCATCTATCTAAGTACTGTGACTAAACTTGACTAATCTCGTCTTGTCTTGTCTTGACTAACCGGTGTAAGCCTAGCCTTACACTCAATAATTGATTGTAAATTGTGATATATTCGACCTGTATATGTACGTTAGATGAAATGCAATATTATAACATTAATACGATTGTGTTATAAAAATCTACATTAAACGGCGAAGTTTGAAAATAAAGATGTACATTATTGAAAAGATACCTGAAATTCTTGGAAAGATATTCTTTCTATCAACTATTGAGAGAGAGATTGGGCACTTTATGTTTATCTATTTACTTACATTGTAGCCTAATTACATCTTAAAAAATATATAAATATAGTCTTCTTATAAATATGTGGATTACAAAATATAGGCCTATAGACCTAATTTATGGATTATGATTGAAAAGTAACTACAGTATTCAATGTTTTGATTGAGCAGAATATAAAGTTGAAAATTTATACAAATTAAGACGAGATTTAATAAGCTAACAATAATATTATGATTGTGATATATCTACATGGTACATGAGACAGCAAAGTTTGGAGGTATTGATGTCCACTCAGAGAGGAAGAGAGAGAAAAAATAGATAGAGAGAGAGAAAGAGAGAGATAATTTATCAGAGGGATTTAGAAACCTTTAATCTTTCAGAGTTTAATATGCTATTGCAGGATATTATTACTAAACCGTGTGAAATGGAAATGTGACTATATATATAATGTGTATATATTTATATGATGTTACATAATTCACTTAACAGGCATGCAGGCATGTAACGTCATTTATGTCATATACATATTTAGAAACATGTATATAGTATGCTTTCACTAATGCGGGTTTATATTGACATTTCAAGATTTTTAAAACTATTTACTCATTATTTACTGAGTTATTTATATGAGTTATTCATCATTTTGCAGTTAGAATAGAATAGAATAGAATAGAATAGAATAGAATAGAATAGAATAGAATAGAATAGAATAGAATAGAATAGAATAGGAATAGAATAGAACAGAATAGAGATAGAATAGAACAGAATAGAATAGAATGGGAATAGAATGAGAACAGAATAGAACAGAACAGAGATAGAATGAGATAGAGACAGAATGGAGAACAGAGATAGAATGAGATAGAATAGAATGAGAACAGAATGAGAACAGAGATAGAATAGGAACAGAACAGAACAGAGATAACAGAATAGAACAGAGACAGAAAACAGGAACAGAACAGAATGGAATGAAGATAGAACAGAAATGGAATAGAATGGAATAGAATAGAACAGATACAGAATGAGATGAGATGAGATAGAATGAGATGAGATAGAATGAGAATAGAATAGAATAGAATGAGATAGAACAGGATGAGATGAGATACAACAGAGATACAATACAATACAATACAATACAAATACAACACAATACAATACAATACAATACAATACAATACAATACAACACAACAATAAAATACAATACAATGCAATAACAATGTATACAATACAATACAATAATGAATACAACAGAATAGAACAGATAGAATAGAATAAATAGAATAGAATAGATAGATTAGCATAGATAGAATAAAATAGAATAGAATAGAATAGAATAGATGAGATAGAATAGAAGAGACGTTTCTAGTTGATGAATTTGAATCAAACAAATTTATCAACCACTTAGGCTAGACGTACACCGGTTAGTCAAGACAAGACGAGATTAGTCACGTTTAGTCACAGTACTTCACACAGTTGCTTATGAAGCAACGCACACCGATTAGTCATTGCATCAGTGTGTGCTGCTTCATAAGCAACTATGTGAATTACTGTGACTAAACGTGACTAATCTTGTCTTGTCTTGTCTTGACTAACCGGTGTACGCCTAGCCTTATTATAAATGTGTTAAATAGTAAGAATTTATATTCTTCAAATTAATCGAAGAAAATAAAAAACAATAATTCATTGTTTCTTCATTTTCCAGAAACTGGCTTGAATTGATTTCTATATCAATTTAATGCCTCAAATGCTAACACGGCATGAGAGAGCTGGCAATATATACAGGTAAGGCTTTAAAATCTTTCAAATTTATTTATAGAAAAAATAATTACTGTAGATGTTCTGGAGCCCCATGATAAAATAAAACTCTATATGATGTTGTCAATTACACTAATTTAAAGTATTACTTTGGAATACTGTTTTTAAAGTAGTAGAATTACTATCGATTTATCACTAGAGTTTACAAAATGGGTTCGATATTATTCAGTGAATATTGGTACAGTATTTTTTAATCACTGGAGTGGAGCGCTTTCGAGCTGCTTGAACTCATTTTCAACAGATAGAATTGTTGAAAAACAAAAACAATAGTAGAGTTGACAGAATCATATGGTGTTTTCTTTCATGAAATATTTTATTTTTATAAATGTTTCCACCCTACGTAATGAATAAAGCATTATAACAAATACTGGAAATGGAATAATGAGATGGATGAATAGTAGATGTTTATTTTATTGAATTAATTTTATTCTTTAAAAGGAAAAAAAGGGATAAAACAAAAAGATGGAACAAACTATAGGAAAAGGCGATGGAGAATAGAATGAAGAAGAAAGTTGAGAAGAAGGGGAAGAAGAAAGGAAAAAGAGGAGGGAAGAAAAAGGAGGAGAAGAAGAATGAGAACAAGGACAGGAGAGAAGAAAGAGAACAAGGAGAAGAAGAAGAAGGAGAAGGAGGACGAGGAGAAGAAGAACAAGGAGGAGGAGAAGGAGGAGGAGGAAGAGAAGAAGAATAAGATGAAGAAGAAGAAGAAGAAGAAGAAGAAGAAGAGGAAGAAGAAGAAGAAGGAGAAGAAGAAGAAGAAGAAGAAAAGAAGAATGAGAAGAAAAAGAAGAAGGAGAAGGAGGAGGAGAAGAAGAACAAGAAAGGAGAAGAAGAAGAAGAAGGAAGAGGAGGAGGAGGAGGAGAAAAAGAAGAAGAAGGAGAAGACGAAGGATGAGGAGAAGAAGGAGATGAAGGAGAATAAAAAGAAGGAGAAGAAGGAGGAAAAGAAGAAGGAGGAGGAGAAGAAGGAGATGAAGGAGAATAAGAAAAAGATGAAGGAGAATATAAAGAAGAAGAAGAATAAGAAAAAGAAGCAGAAAAAGAATGAAAATGGAAAGATTTTTTATTATATGTTACGAAATGTCAATGCTGTCCTACAGCTATTTGGAGGTTGGCTAATTTAAGGCTATTTTGAGGCTACATTCCATAATTCTTTGCGAACAAGCTTTAACATCAACAAGAACATCATAATAATTATTCTAAAGGTGAATGAATAGATAATAGTATAAGGTAAAGGTAATAGTATAGATAATTATGACGGATGACGAAAAAAGGTAGACAAGAAGACGGAAAAGAAGAAGAAAGATGTAGAGGAGGATGAGGAAGAGGAGGAGGAGGAAGAGGAGGAGGAGGAGGAAGAGAAGGAGGAGGAGGAGAAGAAGAAAGATGAGAAGGAGAAGCAGAAGGAAGAGGAAGAAGGAGAAAATGTAGAAAAAGGTTGAGAAGGAGAAGGAGGATGAGGAGGTTAAGGGAGGAGTGGATGGAGGAGTATAAGCAAGATGAATAGGAGAAGGAAGAGGAGAAGAAGGAGAAGGAGG
>CM029543.1:14457703-14502703 GCA_017141395.1 Laodelphax striatellus
CTTTACACTTCTCGTAGAGATTTTGTTTAATTCTTGGTATAATTGAATCTGATTTTGAATTTATCTACTCCCTCTTCACCCTCCTGCCCTCCTCATCCTCCTCCTCCACCTCCTCCTCCTCCTCCTCCTCCTCTCCCTCCTCCTCCTCCTCCTCCTCCTCCTCCTCCTCCTCTCCTCCTCTATCCTCCTCCTCCTCCTCCTTCTCCTCCTAATCCTCAAACCGAAAACATCGTCATAGTACACTTTATACAAAGTACAGGTTCCCGCGACGAGAACATAACCTCACTTTCAAGGAGATTTCGCTTTCTGCTTCTTCCGGTCCGGTCACACCTTCTCAAGATCACTCCCTTCTCCTCCTCCTACTCCTCCTCCTCTTCCTTCTCCCCCTCATCATCCTCCTCCTACTTCTCTTCTTTTTTTCCTTCTTGGTCACTTTCGCATACCTATCGGCTCCAATCTACTAACAGTAAGTTCTTTTATACCTTCAAGATCATAGGTTCTCTCTCTCTCCTTCTCCTCCTCCTCTTCCTCCTCTCCTCCTCCTTCTTTCCTTCCTCTTCTCTTCAGTCGCTATCTTACACTACTAAGACGAAGCTTCCGCTCTCCAACTACTAGCATAAACTTCTTCTACACCTTCAAGATCATAGAGTCACTCCCTCCTTCATCCCCTCCTCCTCCTCCTCCTCCTCCTCCTCCTCCTCCTCTCCTCCTTCCTTTTCTTCCGCTTCGTCTGCTTCATGCACTTGTATCCATGCTCAAGTTTGTCAGTCTCAGTGTAACTTTTATACGCGAGTGTCTCTGCAATGACTAACCGGTCGGACTGAACGAGTCTACAAAAAAAGTAATTTAGTTTTTTTATCTATGGTGTATTTGGTTTTGGATACCCGTGCTCAAATCTATATCATTCTATATTCGAATGTTTTTTGTGTTAATTCTTTGCGTTATAATCTCATTTGTTCTATGTTCAAATCTACAGAGAGTGTATAGTCACAGTGTGGACATTACATGTCATACTTTTGATTGGTTAGCTCCGACAAATCCGCCATACTTTTGCCAATTCCCATAAGAATTGCATTGGAATGAAAAGCTGATCATATGTTATGATAAAAGATTCACTTCTAACCTACATTTTGCCTTTGCCAGTATTAGTTTTCATCATTTTAAGTTTTTAAAGCAATACCAAGAGTAGAGAGACTATTTTTAATGGTAGAAAAGTTAGTCTTGATGTTGTTTATCTCGAAATAAGTTTGACAAATGAGTGAATGGGTTTATGTTTGCCTGTAATCCCATATCAAAATTCAAAAATTTGGCGGCGGCGGGAAAAAATATGATCTCCACTTATTTTTATGGAGTGCTTCACACAAATGGCCACACTGTGACTATACACTCTCTGTATTCAAATCTATTGTGCTTTGAATCTTTGTGTTTCAATTCCAATCTCTTTTTTCATCTATGGTGTATTTGGTCTCGGATACTTGTGCTCTATTCCATTTTGTATTCAAATCTATTTTGTTTCAGTTTTTAGTGCTTGAATCTATTTCATGCTCTGTTCGAATCTATTTTGCTTTGAAACTTTCTGTTTCAATTCCAATCTATATTGTTCCTTGCTCGCATCTATTTTAAATTTTAGGTCTTTTGGTTACAATCTATTCTGTTCCATGATTATTTTCATTTAGATCTTTGTGTTACAATCTATTATGTTCCATATTTGAATTCACTTTGATTCAGATTTTTGTGTTCAAATTCATTATTTTATTTGTTCTATGCACGATTCTATTCGGTTTTAGATGTTATTGTTTCAAACTATTCTGTTCTGTGCTATGCCTCAGAATATTCTGAGATTTTCGAGTTAAGATCTATTTTGTTCTGTGTTCGCATCTATTATTTAGATATAGAATTTTTGTTCCATTCTATCTTGATCTATGTCCAAATCTATTTTGCTTTAGATTGTTTTGTTCTATGTTTGCATCTATTTTGATGTAGAATTTTGTGTTTCAATCTATCTTGGTAAAATCTATCTATGGTAGGATCAACTTTGCTTAAGATTGATGTTAATTAAGAACTATATTCTGTTCTGTGATCAAATCTATTTTGTTTGGTTTTATTTGTGGGTCTGACGTCCATTGAATAAGTGTTCCTCTTTCGTGATTCGGAAAGAAGGAGTAGTAGAAGAAGCATAGGAGAAAAAGAAAGAGGAGAAGAAGAAAAAGAAGAAGAAGAAGAAGAAGAAGGAGAAGAAGAAGGAGGAGGAAGAAGAAGAAGAGAGAAGGAAGAGAAGATAGTAGATAAAGAAGAAGAATAGAAGATGAAGGAGGAAGGAAGAAGAAAGATTGAAGAAGAAGAGAAGAAGAAAGAAGAAGAAGAAGAAGATAAAGAAGGAGGAGGAAGGAGGAAAGATTGAAGAAGAAGAAGGTGGTGGAGGAGGAGAAGGAATAAGAGAAGATTGAAGATAAAGAAGAAGAATGAAAGAAGACGGAGGAGAGAGAGGAAGATTGAAGAAGAAGAAGAAGAAGAAGAAGAAGAAGAAGAAGAAGAAGAAAGAAGAAGAAGAAGAAGAAGAAGAAGAAGAAGAAGAAAAAGAAGGAGAAAGAGTTGAAAAAGAAGAAGAAAGAAGAAAAAGGAGAAAAAAGAAGAGATGAAGAGCAGGAGGTGATGAAGAAGAAAGAAGAAGGAGAAGAAGAAGAAAGTAAGGAAACCAGAAGAAGAGGAAGATGAAGAAGGAGAAGGAGAAGAAGAAGGTGAGAATAATGAAATTCGGGAGAAGGAGGAGAAGAAGAAGAAGAAGAAAGAACAAGAAAAAGAAGAAGAAAAGGAAAAAAGAGAAAAAGCAGGAGAACAATAAGAACAAGAGCAAGAAGGAGAAGAAGAGGGAGGAGGAGAGAAGAAGAAGAAGGAGAAGAAGATTAGGAGGAGGAGGAGAAGAAGAAGAAGGAGAAAAAGAAAAAGGAGAAGAAAAGAACAAGAAAAAGAGGAAGAAAAGGAAAAAGAAGAAGAAAAGGATTAAGAAGAAGAAAAAGCCGGAGAACAACAAGAACAAGAGCAAGAAGAGGAGAGAGAGAAGAAGTAGAAGAAGTAGCTTTAGCCTTTACTGAGTCACGTTCCTGAGACAGAGTATATACTGTATACACTGACATGAAGGTTAATTCTAGACTATACTTTAGTGAAAGGACATAACTAAAGAAAGACCTCTATACTTCACTTCCTTATTGCTGATTGCTATGCAAGAGTCGAACGAAATAGGAATTTGTGCGAGAAAGAATAGGGAGTGAGTAGAAGTTTAGATTATATTAGATTATTTGCTTCAATCATTTACGTTTCTAAACATTAGGCTAGGCGTACATCGGTTAGTCAAGACAAGACAAGACGAGATTAGTGATGTTTAGTCACAGTAATTCACATACTTGCTTATGAAGCAGCACGCACCGATGCAATGACTAATCGGAGTGTGTTGCTTCATAAGCATCTATGTGAAGTACTGTGACTAAACGTGACTAATCTCGTCTTGTCTTGTCTTGACTAACCGGTGTACGCCTAGCCTTACATGTATAGGTTTTTTGTTTCATGTTGTATTTTTTATGAAATAATTGAATATGAATATTACTGATAGAATTAACATGAGAAAGAGAAAGATTTGAAATTAATTGTGAAATACTGAACCTTGAAAAGAAATTAATTCGAAATTTGGGGCCAGAATGAAAAAAAAAACCTTTCTAAAACTATGTACCCCAAAAATACCGCTTAACGTTCATATATGCTGAACACATTGTTTCATTGTTCCATATGTCTCATGCTCATAAATGCTCATTTTCATCTTGTAAACAATTCAAACTTTGAAGTTTTAAGTATAAAGTTTGATATTTGTACAAGTACAACCACACCTAGAAGTATCCTCAAATTTTTATTACAGGTCACTGAATTTAATAAGCTCCGGTTGCAAGAAAAAGGATTAAAGTTATTCTTCCGTTACTCATAAGAAAAGACCCTGTTAGTGCAAACAATAATATAACCTGTAACACATATACTTTTAAATGTGATTCAAAAACTGCTTAGAAAGATGTTTAAATTTTTTCTAATGCAATTACAGGATTCCAAAAAGTTCTGTAAGCCCCTGCGCACATTAAGCAACTGCTATCTGATTTCAGTCAGCAACCCAGCGTTGCCAGATGACTTTGGCTGATGGGTTAGATTACCTGATTACCCGAAAAACAGCCAAATGTCATCTGGCAACATTGGGTTGCTGACTGAAATCAGATAGCAGTTGCAAAGTGGGCGCAGGGGCTAACTGTGACCTACCTAATTGAATTTGTTAATTGGAGATTTAGCTTAACAGATCTTTCTGCAACTGAGATATACATTTTTCATTAATTACCAGTTGGAAATCCCAGGATGCTATCATAGTGATTCTATGCAGTGATAAATAGATAACAAAGTATAGTGAACGATAGATTTATGATTATGGTTGTAGGCATGACACGAGCGTGTATAGGATGGCCTTGAACGTTTCAGATATAATTCTTTTGAAGGGCGTGCGCGAAGCAAAATGAAAAAGAATTTAAAGCAACTCCATGGTTCCGGATACTCGTTCTTCTTCTACTTCTTCCTCTTCTCCTCCTTCTCCTTCTACTTCTCCTCCACCTTCTTTCTCTTTTTCTTTCTCTCCTGCTTCTACTTCTCATGTTTCTTCTGTTGCTGCTCCTGCATTCTCTTGTTCATTTTCTTCTCTCCTTCTCACTCTCTTTCATGTTCTACTTCTTAATCTCCAACTCTTCCTATTCCTCCTGCTTCTTCTCCTACTTCTTCCCTTCCTCCTCCTCTTCCTTCTTCTTCTTCTTCTTCTTCTTCTTCTTCTTCTTTTTCTTCTTCAATCTTCCCTCTTCCTCTCTCCTGCTCCTTCTTCTTTTCAATCTTTCCTGTTCATCCTCCTTCTTCTTCTTCTTCTTCTTCTTCTTCTTCTTCTTCTTCTTCTTCTTCTCCTCCTTCTTCTTCTTCTTCTTTCTCTTCCTCCTCTTCTTCTTCTTCTTCTTCTTCTTCTTCTTCCTCTGCTGCTTCTCTTTTCTTCTTCCTCTCCTTCATCTCCTTCTTCTTCTTCTTTTCCTCTTCTTCCTCCTCTCCTGCTTCTTCTTTTGCCATCCGCCAAGTTAAATAAATATCACTATAGCTTTCTTTGAATTTTCGTTCTCTAATCATTATACTGTACACTTGAAACAGTTGACAACATCCAATAATGATAATCATAATAGTTTCTATAGCAGGATTCTTTTAACTTGTCAGAAAACAGCTGATATAACGTTAGTAAACGAGCGTACATCAATCAGCTGTTTTATGACAATTTGAAAGAATCCTGCTACTGTCATAGATATTTTATTTGATTGAATTCAATGGAAAATTCCATCTCGGTCTCAAAATGCTGACTAAACGCAAGCATAAGCAATAACCGTTTTCAATAGCAACGTTTTAAAATCACAAGCAGAGTTAAAAATATTATACAGTAATATTGTCATTGAAATATATTGTTTATTATTAGAAATAATAATGATAATTTCGTGTTATTACTAATATTCCGTAACCTGGCTGGCTCTAGTCTGGTGTTAGGCTAGGCGTACACCGGTTAGTCAAGACAAGACAAGACGAGATTAGTCATGTTTAGTCACAGTACTTAACATAGTTGCTCATGAAGCAACACACACCGATTAGTCATTGCATCGGTGTGTGCTGCTTCATAAGCAGCTATGTGAATTATTGTGACTAAACGTGACTAATATCGTCTTGTCTTGTCTCGATTAACCGGTGTACGCCTAGCCACAGAGTTTTCAGGTCACTCCTGATCCGTTCAGAGTCTCTGTTTTTTAGGCAGCCAGGACCAACGGCTTAGCGTGTCCTCCGAAACACGAGGAGTGGCTCGAGCTAAATCATAGCAGTACATATTTCAAGTTTAGAAGACTATTCAAATAGATCTTCGAATCCATACGATACAAAAATAACAATTTCCATTGTATACAGAAGCACAAAAGAGTTTTCATAAACAACTCTTTGTATCCAAAAATATAGTTTCTTTATTATAGAAATCTTATTATTGTATTGGATAGTAAATTTATAGTCCAATTCACGTCAAGAAGTCAGCATTGTTTATATGAGGAGCATTGATGCCAAGTTTCATTGAGAGAAAATTGCACCAAACGTGTTTGTTGGGACTGTGTGCGGCAACTATGCACAATGCGAATAGGATAGAGACATCAGCAACTGCCTTGTGCTGAACAAGGATAGCAAAATCCCATCTAAGCAATGCTGACTTCTTGACGTGAATCGCACTATAGAAGCATGCATCTGTATTCATAACATATATCTCTTATTTCATTATTGATTTATGAAATTGACTGGATATGTTTTCCAACAGCGATTACAGTGATATGTTTAGTAATTTTGATAGGTTGTTATCACAGTTCGAATATGTTTTTCTTTGGTTAACAGCCATCATTAGTTGACTTATGAAACGAATAACAATTTGACGAAAGATAACGAACTGGTCAATTTGACACGTTTTAATGTCCGCTTCTGCAACTAGGTTTTGTTTTGAATTTCAAAACAAAGACATGTTTTGTAAACGTTCATGTTGTGTTTTGAACTTCTAGTTGAAAATTTATTTCTCATATTTAGATGTTTACCAACTTTAGATCATTAGTCAATTATCTTCTTCTCCTTCGCCTTCTCGTCCTCATTCTTCTTCTTCCTCTTCTTCTTCTTCTTCTTTCTTCACTTCCTCCTTCCCTCCTCCTCCTCCTCCTCCTCCTCCTCCTCCTCCTCCTCCTCCTCCACCTCTTCTTCTTCTCCTCTTTCTCCTCCTCCTCCTCCTCCTCCTCCTCCTCCTTCTTCTTCTTCTTCTTCTTCTTCTTCTTCTTCTTCTTCTTCTTCTTCTTCTTCTTCTTCTCCTTCTTCTTCTCATTCACCTAATCTTCTTCCTACTCCTCCATATTCTTTTTCTTCTTCTTATTCTTCTTATTATTCTTCTTCTTCTTCTTCTTCTTCTTCTTCTTCTTCTTCTTCTTCTTCTTCTTCTTCTTCTTCTTCTTCTTCTTCTTAACCTTCTTCTTCTTCTTCTTCTTCTCTCCTTCTTCCCCTTCAATTTGTTCTTCTTCTTTTTCTTCTCCTTCCTCTTCTTCTTCTTCTTCTTCTTCTTCTTCTTCTTCTCCTCCTCCTTCTCCTCCTCCTCCTCCTTCTTCCTCTTCTTCTTCTATACTTCCCATTCTTCTTTTCCTCTTCCTCCTCCTCCCCTCTCCCTTTTACTTCCTCCTTCTCACCTACCTCCTCCTCCTCCTCCTTCTTCCTCTTCTTCTTCTATACTTCCCATTCTTCTTCTTCCTCTTCCTCCTCCACCCTCTCCCTTTCACTTCCTCCTTCTCCACCTTCTCCTCCTACTTCTTCTCCTTCTTCATATTATTCTTCTTTTGTTCTTCTCCTCCTACTCCTTCTCCCTCCTTAGCTTTTCTTTCTCATCTATAGTTAATTGTTGGCTCACGTTGTTCCAGTTTTTCGTTCACGACTTGTGCAGAAATAGTTTTTAAATTTAGAAAACTTCGCAACCAGAGAGAACAGACAATGCGCGATTCCAGACCACTGATAACAGACTGAGACAACTGTTGTATTATAATGAGAAGCACGATGTGAAAGGGTGGTAACAAAGCAGAAGTAGAAGCAGAAGAAGGAGAAGAAGAAGGGGGTGGAGTAGAGGAAGAGGAGGAGGAGGGAGAGGAAGGAAGGGAGAGGAGGAGAAGAAGAAGAAGAAGAATAAGGAGAAGAAGAAGAAGAAGAAGAAGAAGAAGAAGAAGATGAAGAAGAAGAAGAAAGAAAGTATAACCATAGAAAAAATAAAATTAAAAAAAGAACATATTGGTTAAGACAAAATATATAATATTGAAATGTTGTTAGTGAGGGGATAAAAGGTGGTAATGAAGAAGGAGAAAAAAGAAAATTGAGAAGAGCATGATAAAAAGGAAGTTGAAAAGTGGAGTAGAAAAGCTCTCCCAAAATACTCGCTCACTAATACAAATAATTTACTAAAGCTATTTTAAGGGAACATTTTCAAATGATCAATATTATCTATTCTCATTTTTTCACCTTGTTTTAATCATTGTCCTTTCAACTCTCATTTTTTCATTTGATTCCTTTCCTCTTTGATTCCTTCTTCATTTTAAGAACAAACTGCAGTTCCAATTAGTATTTTATCCACTGTTAACAAGTAAAGGGAGTGTTCCTTGTTCTAAGGACCCTTTACTTGAGCCAATTTATAATAAAGACACAATCGGATATCTCCACCTTCTACTTCCCCTTCTTCTTCTTCTTCCCCTTCTTTTTCTCCTTCTCCTTCATTCTCCTCTCCCATCAAATTCCCGTTCTCCTCTTCCTCCTTCTTCTTCTTCTTATTCTTCTCTCTTCTTTTTCTCCTTCTACCTCCTCTACCCCTTCTTCTTCTTTTTCTTCTTCTTCTTCTTCTTCTTCTTCTTTCTCTCCTTCTTCTTCTTATTCTCCCTCTCCCATCAAATTCCCTGTTCTCCTCCTCCTCCTCCTCCTCCTCCTCCTCCTCCTCCTCCTTCTTCTTCTTCCTATTCTTCCTCCTTCTTCTCCTTCTCCTCCTCCTCTTCCCCCTTCTTCTTCTTCTTCATCTACTTCTTCTTCTTCTTCTTCTTCTTCTTCTTCTTCTTCTTCTTCTTCTTCTTCTTCTTCTTCTTCTTCTTCTTCTTCTTCTTCTTCTTCCATTCTCAACTAACTCAGAACTAGTTCAAACCTTCAGTTAATTAAAACCGACCCATAGTGCACGATTCTCACATAATGCAGTAATAAGCTATTGGACACAATCAGGTTAACTCCGGTTACTTCTAACCTTAGCATTATCTTTGTTCGTTTTTTTAGTTCTCCAAAGTTTTGTACACTTATTTGCGAAACCGCGTATTTACAACCTTTACATAAATACTTATTGTTACCTACAATATCAATCTAATTATATTAGAATAGATAGTTCGCAGTACAGAGAGTGTATAGTAACAGTGTGGACATTGCATGTCACACTTTTGATTGGTTAGCTCCGACAAATCCGCCATACTTTTGCCAATTCCCATAAGGCTAGGCGTACACCGGTTAGTCAAGACAAGACGAGATTAGTCACGTTTAGTCACAGTAATTCACATAGCTGCTTATGAAGCAGCACACACCGATGCAATGACTAATCGGTGTGTGCTCAAGCAAACTATGTGAACTACTGTGACTAAACGTGACTAATATCGTCTTGTCTTGTCTTGACTAACCGGTGTAGGCCTAGCCTAAAATTGCATTGGATTGAAAAGGAAATCATAAAAATGTTACTGGTGTGATAAAAGATTCACTTCTAACCTACATTTTGCCTTTGCCAGTACTAGTTTTCATCATTTTAAGTTTTTAAAGCAATACAAAGAGTAGGGAGACTATTTTTAATGGTAGAAAAGCTAGTCTTGATGTTGTTTCTCTCAAAATAAGTTTGAGAAATGAGTGAATGGGTTTATGTTTGTCTATAATCCCATATCAAAATTCAAAAATTTGGCAAAAGTATGGCGGCGGCGGGAAAAAATATGATCTCCACTTATTTCTATGGAGTGCTTCACACAAATGGCCACACTGTGACTATACACTCTCTGTAATCTGAGCTATACCAATTTTATTCACCAATCAAAAGTATGACATCAAATTAACACACTGTTACAATTCAATCTCTGTAGAAGAATCTGCTGTATCATCAAAATTTACAAAGAAAATAACAAGAATTCATTGTGTTTTGCTATGTTGTAGAAAAATATGAAAAGCTCCAGCTATATTATTTCAATTATGTAGCCTACAGAAGTTGACCATCTTCTGACCTATTGAGTTGTTGAGGAACCTACTTATCGACGTTGCCTCGTATTGTGCAATCAGCTGATGTACAGAAAGGTCGCGACAGGTCACACACAGGGTCAGAAAAAGAAGAAGAAGAAGAAGAAGAAGAAGAAGAAAGAAGAGGAGAAAGAAGAAATAAAAGAGTAAGGAGGTCGAAGATGTTGTTACGATGTCAGAAAATTGAGGATGACATCTAGAAGATGAAGAAGAAAGTGTAGGGGTTGCAGAAGAAGAAGGAGAAGAAGAGAAATAAGGAGGAGGAGGAGAAGAAGAAGAATAAGGAGGAGAAGAAGAAGAATAAGAAAAGAAGGAAGAAGAAGATGAAATAGAAGAAGAAAAGAAGAAGAATAAGGAGAAGAAGAGGTGGAGGAGGAGGAGAAGAAGAAGAAGAAGAAGAAGAAGAAGAAGGAGGAGGAAGAGGGGGAGAAGGAGGAGGATTAGGTGTAGAAGAAGAGGAGGAGAAGAAGGAGAATAAGAAGACGATTGTCATAAGATTGAAAATGTCACTATTATGAGCTTGTATGAGAGGTACTTTTGGGAATATAATATTACTCTACTGTTTCTTCTTCTCCTCTTCATTCGCTCTTCATCTTCTCCTTCACTCTGTTCTTCTTATCTCATGTTTCTTCTTACAATAATGTCTAATTCTCTTGCAAATTCTAAATATTTTTGATTATCTATTATTATAATGAGTACATCATGATTGAAAATGAATAAATCTTATTTTGAATATGATATCCAGTAAAACCTCCAGTAAAAGGAGGGGTGATGAATATTATTAAAAATTTTGAGATCACGGGGTCATTATCTCAATTATTTCCCGGAATTTGAAACTTTCACATTCCTAACTGCATAAATAGCGTTCATCAGTGAAATATATATTTTCTGTTTCAACTTTTTACACTTTCCAAACTAAATTACTACAGGTATATTCATTTAATTTGGTGAATAAGGTTCATTTAACAATTCTATGGTAACGGGTGATGTTCTGATGAGTTTTCTTCACGTTAATACTGCATATAACATGTAAAATACACATTTAAAAAAAATATCAACAAAACGTTATCCGTTACCATAGAAATGAAAAATGGAAGTTGTTCGCCATCCCCAAATTGAATTAATATTACGTTAACTGAATTCCATTCTGAAATTCAATACATTAGTTGTTTTGTCAGTGATTCTAGTATCAAATAATTTTAAAGAAATGCTTTTAACAATTTGTCTTGTCTAAGGCTGGCGTACGCCGGTTGAGAAGACAAGATTAACACGTTTAGTGCGGTAATTCATAGTTCCTTATGAAGCAGCACACACTGATGCAATGACTAATTGATGTGTGCTGCTTCATAAGCAACTATGTGAATTACTGTGACCAAACGTGACTAATCTTGTCTTGTCTTGTCTTGACTAACAGGTGTACGCCTAGCCTAACTCTTTATAGAAATTCTAATACGCTTGTTCTCAACAATTTATTAATTTTCAAAAGGCAATATAGTGATAAATACAATTCAAAGCATTGAATCTTGATTCCTCAATATCTAGAAAAATCTCAATAACATAAATGTTATCGATATGTGAAAGAGCCTATTTTACTACAAAAATATTATCACAAACGCTATCGGAGGAAATGATGCTCGTCTCCCATTGGCCAGCTTCTCCCGGTGTTGAAAGTGGGAGTGGGAGGTCTCGTCCAATCACAGAGCTTCATAGTAGGCGTCACCATTTTGTTTTCAAATGCTGCCATTTGCTTGCCATTGGACGAGACCTCTCACTCCCACTTTCAACACCGCTAGAAGCTGGCCGTCCAATCACAGAGCTTCATCGTAGTCTCAGTAAATTCCTCCATTTTGTTTTCAAAGGCAGCCATTTTCTTGGTCTTGAATAGTTCATTACAATTTCTTGAAAGTGTCAGATGACGAGAAACATTGTTGAAATCATTCTCAAACTAATTTTCAACTACAAAACCGAATTGCTTTCAACAATTATTGCCCTTGTCAAGAAAACATTATTTCAAAGAACTGTGATACGTTTATCAAGAAAATGCCTTATAAATAATTTATAATAATTTAGTTCCTGCTTACTTGTTTGCTATTTACTCCGATAGATAGAGTTTGTGATATTATTTTTGTAGTAAAATAGCCTCTTTCACATAATTGTAAATTTTTCAACTGTGCATAACATTTATGTTATTGAGATTTTTCCAGATATTGAGTAATCAAGATTCAATTCTATGAATTGTATCTACTACTATTGACTTTTGAAAATTAATAAAATCCGGAGAATAGAACATTGATATTGAGGACATTTAGAAAAATCAGGAGGAGAAGGATGAGGAAGAGAAAAAGTAGAAGAAGAAGGAGGAGGAGATTGGTGTAGGTCCTCACCACAAGATGAGGAGACGAAGAAGAAGAAGAAAACCAAAGATATTGTTACGTTGTCGGAAGACTTAAGATGACACTAGAAGATGAAAGAGAAGAAGAAGAAGGGGAGGAATAAGAAGAAGGAGGAGGAAGAGAGAGAAAAGTAGGAAAAGAAGAGTGGGGAAGAAGGAGGAGGAGGAAATGGAGGAGGAAGAAGGAGACATAAGATGATGTTAAGTTGTCAAAAAAGACAACTAGCAGTGACAACTAACTAACAATGACACTAGCAGAAGAGATGTGTCAGAAGAAGAAGAAGAAGAAGGAGAAGGAGGAGGAGGAGGAGGAGGAAGAGATTTTGTAGCATCATTTGAATTTTAGTTAAATTAATTAGGTACTTTGTAATTAATAATTTGTGTTCTTTTTTGCAAAAGTTTTCAGTTTTATTTTCAGCATTATTCGAATTTTTATATTTTGAAATTAATGATTTGCGTTCTTTCTTTCCAGAAAGGTGACCCCACCATCAAGAGGCGTGGCCAACTACCTCCGCCAATCACAGAACAGGATTTCAACCAACCACAAGTTGCCATCACAACAATCAACCAATCACGAGTGCCCACAACATAACCTCAAATTTTACAAGTTTTCATCACTATATAAGTGTTAAGTGTGTTAGTGCGTGATAAAATAGTGCCTGTGATATTAGATATCGATTAAAATATATCGATAATCGAAAAATTAATCAATCATCCATAAAAATATATCGATAACGGATAAAAGAATAATAATAATTGAGGTATAGTCAATAAATTTGAAAAATAGATGAATAATCGATTAGATAAAGCTGATAAATAATCGATAACCAATCAATAAAGTGGATGAATAATAGATAAAAGTGATCAATAATTGATAAAATTTTAAAATCACTTTTAAAATATTGAAATTGATAGGAAACTATCGAGAATCGATGTATGATCGATATAACTCTTGAGTAATCAAGAAATTAATTATATAGTTGGAAATTAATTAATTATTAGTTGGAAATTAATTATATAGGTGATAAAATTAATAAATATAATCGATACCTATCTCATCAAATCGATAACAAATTGATGAATAACCGTTAAAAGTGAAAAATAATTGATAAAAGTGATCTATAATCGATATATTGTTTACAGAATCGATAAATATCAATAAAAATATCGAAAATGACTTGGTCGTGGACAGATCATAGTTATGGGGGGCCTGTGTTATATGATTACCCCAACAGAACTCCAGTGACAGGGGATGTGCCATCTATATTTGTGTGTTTAGTTTTCTCTACGGTTTTTGTAGCGTTTTTGATCATCTTCCCTGGAATCAGAAAAGAGGTGAGTCTCTATTTAATCATTTTACAAACATTATTTAAAATTTATAACATTTTTAATAGTTTTCCCTACAGAATAGTTTTAAATAGTTAGTCACTGTGTGGTCATTGGTGTGAAGATATGTGTATAGCAGGATCCATTTAACTTGACAGAAATCAGCTGTTTTGGTAGTAATTAAACAGTGACTCCGACACAATAATCAAAAGGATTGAAAGTATTAAAGACATTTAAAGTCTTCAAAATACCCTTTTAAAGAATAAATTTTTGAAAGACCTTTTCAATAATCTGCGAGATTCAGCATTTGTAGGTTAAGTATTGTGATATTGCTCTTTGAAACAGCTGATTTCTGACAAGTTGAAAGGATCCTGCTATACATGCAAATGGTTGTATTATGAGAGCCTTTTAACGACGAGTGAGATACCGTGTTTAAAATACGAGCGGCAACGCTTTTTTAGTTATTTATTTTTCAAACATACGCGACGTCCCACAAGCCGCCACTTTCGCGGCGCCCCTCCGACTGCGGCGCCTGGGGCCCTGATTACAGCGAAAAAATCTTATTCTGACCCAGCCGATGATCATTCAATATAGCAGGATCCATCTAACTTGTCATAAAACATATGATCGACGAGCATATGATCACAATACTTAACCTACAAATGCTGAATCTCGCAGATTATTGAAAAGGTCTTTTAAAAAGTTATTCTTTGAAAGGTCTTCTTTAAAAGGTCTTCAAAGACTTGTCGTAAGACTTTCAAGCCTTTTGATTATTGTGTCGAAATCACTGTTTAATTATTACTGGATCAGCTGATTTCTGACAAGTTAATTGGATCCTGCTATATATTCAATTCAAAATAAATCCTATCACGTGTTCCATATCTATTGTATCCATTCTCTTTTCCTTCTATTTCGTCCTTAAAATGCAAAATTTAAAAAACCTCACATATACATCGTCGCGCAGTTTCAAAATGAACATTTCTGCCTTATTGAAATCTGTCAATGCGTTTAGCCGTAAATGCGTTACACACACAAAAACAGACGAAAGCCAATCGACTTGAAACAAGACTTCACTTCAATCAAATTTTCTTCGCGAGAAGACACTTAGCCTGAATCCATAGTTCACAGCAATCAAAGATAGTGAAGGTTTCAACAAAATTAGATAATTTCATTATCTTTTATTATTATGTCTGGGACATCTAGGATGCGTTACCCAATGATAATTCTATTATCATGAATTTCATTATCATGATATAACATCGGCATCACGTAGTTCAATGATAATAATTTTTTACGTGATGACATAAAGTCACGTTTTCAAAAGAAAGAGGCATAAATTGAATTTGATAGACGTGTATCTGCTTTGGGATACACTGATGGCATTGAGACGTCACGTTCCTGATGTTATTGTTCAGGATATGAATGAGGAGGAGGAGGAGGAGGAGGAGGAGGAGGAGGGAAAGGAGGAGGAGGAGGAGGAGGAGGAGTGGGAGGAGGAGGAGGAGGAGGAGAAGAAGGTGGAGTAGGAGGAGGAGGAGGAGGAGAAGGATGAAGAGTAGGAAGGGAAGAGGAGGAGTATGGGTAGGTGGAGGAGGAGAAGTTGGAGAAAAGGAGGAGGAGGAGGAGGAGGAGAGAATAGGAGGAGAGGGAGGATTTGGAGGAGAAAGAGGAGGATTTGGAGGAGAGAGAGGGAGGATTTGGAGGAGAAAGAGGAGGAGGCCGGTGGAGGAGGGAGAGGTAAAGTGGATGTAGGAGAAGGAGATGGAAAAGGAGGAAGAGGAGTAGGAGGAAGGAGAGGAGGAGGAGAAGAAGGAGATGGTGTAGTAGGAGGATGAAGAGAAGGAGCACTTCATACTCCTCCTCCTCCTCCTCCTCCTCCATCTCTTCCTCCTTCTCTTCTTCATCCTTCTCTTCCTCCTAATCCTTGATTTTTTCTTCGGCTCTTTATCCTACTTATCCATCCTGTTCTTCCACCTTCTCCATCTTCTTCTTTTTATCCTCCTCCTTCTTCTCTTTTCTTTCTGCCTTTTTTTTCTTCTTCTTCTCCTCCCCTTCTTCTTCTTTCTCTTCTCCATCTTCTTCTTTCTCTTCTCCATCTTCTTCTTGTTCTCCTCCTTGTTCTTCTTCTTTTTCTTCTTCTTCTTTCTTCTTCTTGTTCTTCTTCTTTTTCTCCTTCTTCTCCTATCCTCCTCCTCCTCCTACTCCTCCTCCTCCCCCTTCTCCTCCTCGTCGCCCTCTTTCTTGTGTTCGATCATGTGTTGGATGTATGTCTTCTCATTGCTTCATGTGATGAGACCATGAAGAAAATTGGTGAACGTCTTTTCAATACAGCACTACGAATTGTAGGCAATTTGAATCACCAAGAGAAAGGAACCTATTCCATGTAATTACTTACTGAATTGAATTCAGTAAGCAGCAGTTCAGCAGTGAATCTTAATTTTCATGAAAGGATACTACATTATTATTTTCAAAAATTACATTTAAAATTGAGCTATAGCTGTTGGGTGGCATACCAATTCCTGAAATATATTAAATAAATAAATAAATAAATAAATAATTTATTTCCACTTCTTTGCAATACATAGACAATAGAACACAATTTAAAACCATCATAATATAGGATAATACATCGAATAAATCACACAAACATATTACATAGAGGTTACAAAGTGTCATAAATAAGAAACATCATACAAGTAGTATTATTAGTTCACACAAGTAATAATAATAATGTAAAATAAAATAATAGTAATATGATAGTATAATAATAAATTTTGACAATGTGGTTGATTGCCTCACACAAAATTATTCACAATATGTGGAATACGCTGCTTCTGAGGCTTTTGTAGCCTGAGTTGAAGCAGCCATACGATTTTATGTACTTAGTTGGAAGAAAAACAAAACAATGGGGTGGCGGGTACAGAAACAAAATAAATATTATTCAATTACAATCAATGATATTGCAGAAAAAGATACAATAAAAATATTAATTTTTTACCTAGATTTCAACAAAACAAAAGTGATTATTTAATTCAATTCTACAAAATCTATCAATGAAGCATGTTCTCTACACCATTAAAAGATTGAAGCCATTCTTTAACATTTTAAGAAATTTAAAAAGTGTAGTGGAGTCATGACAAGAAGGTGGTAACAAGTTGAAAAGTTTTGGTGCTAAATAAGGAAAAGATCTGCGAAAAGATTCTTTATAAGGTCTCAGTATTCTCTTCCGGTTTGTTGCTCTCTAAGATTGTCTTTATATATTTGGTTCCCCTGTTACATTTCCACTCTTAATATAAAGAATTCTAAGTGCTCTAAAAATATATAGATGCCTTAAGGGTAATATCTTTAAAGATGTGAAAAGAGGTTGGGATGGAAATCTCCTCCCTTATGAAGTATCACTCTAATGAGTTTTTGTGAAGTTATTATAGGTTTTACTGTTGTCATGTAGGTACCTCCCCAGCAAGACAACCCATATTGGAGTCTAGATTCAACTAGAGAAAAATAAAGCATTCTTAATACTCCAATTGGACATATATATCGTAAGAAATAGAATTTTCTTAAAATGGATACCATTTCACATCTTATTTTCTTGATATGATTTTTCCATGTCAAATTTCTATCAATTATCACACCAAGGTACTTAATTGAGTCACACTGTTCAACTTGCATGCACCTGCTACAGGACACATTGATGGCTGAATCAATACAATCATCACACTTATAAAATATATCAGTAAAGGCAGTAGCCTCTCCTCTCAGATTAAATGAAATAAATTTTGTTTTGCAGCTGATTATCATATCATTGGTTCCAAACCAAAATTTCAATCTATTTAAATCCTCTTGAATGAGTTGGCTAATATCGATCTCTTTTGGAAAACTGTATGTTAAGGCGGTATCATCTGCAAATGCAGTTACCTTTCCATGAAACATTCCATTGCACAAATCATTTACATAGACTAAAAACAGGATAGAGCCCAAAACAGAACCCTGCGGAACACCACATGCTAGATTTAGAGGCTCACTTATACTACCTGCAACTCTAACCTGCTGACTTCTATTTGTTAGATAACTACTGAACCATTTATGTGTAACACCTCTCACTCCGGATAACCATAGCTTACTCAAAATTATTTCATGTGAGACACAGTCAAAGGCTTTACATATATCAATGAACAAGCCAGCAACACTGTTACTAATGTTAGTCCCTTCATGCAATGTATTACAAACTGCTAATAATGCATCCTCAGTGTTTCTTCCCTCTAAGAAGCCATATTGATTAGAACTAAAAAAAGAAGTGTACTTATAAAAGATATCAACCGACTTTTGAAAGCTTTTTCAATGAGTTTAGCAAAGATAGGTAACAAAGAAATTGGTCTATAATTACCCATTTGGGTAGCATCTCCTTTCTTGAATATTGGAACTACAACTGCTCTCTTTAGTTCATCAGGGAAAACACCTAACTCAAAACTAAGATTTATTATATGTGCCAAAACAGGAGCTACTAGTTCACTGACAAGTTTAATAGCTTTGACAGAAATTCCATCTATCCCAGACGCCTTACAATCATTGAAATTTTTAGTATTACAACAATTTCATATGCAGAAACAGGATTTAGAAAAAGAGTTAACATAAGTTCCTGCAGGAACCATTCTTTGTATTCATTTGGCACATTAATAAAATTGTGTGAATTTTCCCTTAAATTACCTATATTCACAAAATATTCATTAAATTTAGTTGCAACTTCATTGGGCTCTGATGAAACAGCTTTATTCTCATCTACTAGAACAATATCTTTATTTTCTCTCCTACTGCAGCCGGTTAATTCATTTATTAATTTCCATTGGGCGCTTGTGTCTTTTCCTTTACTTTCAAACAAAGAATAATAATACGAATTTTTCTCAGACTTTAAATCAGCAGCCAAACAAGATTTATAATTTTTATAATATGTCATCAGAATTACATTATTTGGATGTTTTATGGTTTTTTTATACAATTGATTTCTTTTAGTTATTCGTCGATACAAATTATAAGTCATCCATGGCTTCAATGGTTTATAATTCAACTTCTGGTGCACCTTGACTTTTGAACTATCTCTAGCCAGTTTCAGTTTGTCAATAAAAAGTTCATAAGCAACATTCACATCGTTTGTGTCATATATAACAAGCCAATCAATACATCTTACTTGCTCGTAAAAAATATCAGTATTTAATTTATGAGTAGAATATACTGAGTTGTTTGAATTTTGTGAGCTACAATTTATTATATCCAGGAGACAATAAATCAAATAATGATCTGTGAAATCAGTTTTTATAACTCCAGCAGAACATAAAATATTATCTCTAGATCTTAAGAAAACGTGATCTATCGAAGTAGAACTGATTCTCGTAACTCTTGTTGGAGCACTTATCAATTGGTCAAGACCAAAACTTGCCATGAGCGTGAGGTATTCGTAATTTTCAGGAGTTACATCTTTCACGCAAATATTCACATCTCCACAAAAAATTAAATTCCTACAGTTTATATTTTCCATAAATGTTTCCAACTCATTTGTGAAAGCAGTGACACTATAAGCTTGCAATCTGTAGACAGCTAATAAGTTAATTTTGACCTTATGAGAAAATTCTAAACTAATATTTAGCACATCAAATGTGTTTGATTCAGTTTCTATTAATTTGCTTTTCAACTTATCAATTACGAAAACAATTACACCACCGGCCCTGTGATTTTCATTACATTTAAAATAAGCAGTATAACCATCAATTTTATAAAATTAGTTTCATCATTCTCTATCCATACTTCTGAGAAGACAAATATATGCGGCAAAGCATTTGATACAAGAAACTCAGTCATAAATGGCTCAAAGTTTTCTCGCATACTGCGTATGTTTTGATGAACAACAATCAATTTATCCTTATTAACTTGACATAAATTGAAAAACAATCAATGTATTTATCATCGTTCATAGTAAATTATAAA
Organism: Laodelphax striatellus; assembly: GCA_017141395.1. Taxonomy (NCBI): domain Eukaryota; kingdom Metazoa; phylum Arthropoda; class Insecta; order Hemiptera; family Delphacidae; genus Laodelphax; species Laodelphax striatellus. The sequence continues at coordinate 14,477,292 of CM029543.1, forward strand.
ATGAAAAAGAATACAAGATAACTTACAAGTATATTCCAATATCAAGAGAAAAAGAAAACTGTTATGAGAAATGACATTGTTTTGTAAAGATAATATACTGAGAAACTGCTGAGAAACAAAATATGAGAAATGACATTGTTTTGTAATGATAATATACTGAGAAACTGCTGAGAAACAAAATTTGAGAATGCATATTCAAGTTTCGAATTACTTTTAATGTCCTCTAAGCAGTTAATTGGAATGACTGGACCACTTGCGTCCTTCCTCATCAATATCTTTCCATCCTGGACCCACACAAACGCATAGTTTTTTTTCTTCTTTTCTTCTCGAGCAGCAATCAGCAATTTTCTCCTACGTGTAGTGAGGCTATCATTGATGTAAATTGGTCTACTCACGAGAAAATCCAATGAAGCTGTAGATAGGTTTCTCTTCTCCCTTTTCTTCTTCATGAAGAGCTGCTTAGTGCGGCGACTGACGAATTTGAGTACTATTCCAGGAGGACTATCAACACCTTGGCGTCTTCCCAATCGGTGGCAGACATCAATCATTGATTCATCAATATTCATTCCCAAGGATGACCCCAGCTTTTAACTAAATCCTCCACAACTTCATCTTTCTCCTGAGGTATTCCAAATATTTCAACTGTGCTCTTTCGTGAATATTGTTCAGCTTCATCAAGTCTATCCTCTAATTCTATCACCCTTTTCTTCAAGTTATTATTTTCCGCTTTCAAATCATCAATTTTGTCTAGACACTTCTGTATATTTTTAGTTTGTTCTTCAGAAGCTTTCACACATTGATCAATCTTCTCGTGACAAAGATTCAAAGAGTTTCCCAAATAAAACTCCATTTTTTCAACATTGCTACAACGTCAGATAGAGTGACATCTCCCGACGTAGTGTCATCAGACGTGTTTCGCTTAGGAGGCATTTTTAAAAGTTCTAATTTGGAAATTGAAAAGTGAGAATAAAAGATGAATTCCAATAAGGACAATACCTTGAACTTAATAAATATTTTCTCAATCTGGTGTAGGTAGCAAAAAGAGGTAATTTTACATTGAAAATACACTGCACTATCTAATCGCACTTGAGATAAGGGAGCACCCGCCGAGCACAACCGTTCCGTTTGACTTCCAGTTCATCACATTATTTGACACTCTGTACTAAAAACTCAATCAGCTGACCAAACAACTATGCATAGTGCATGACAATATTCCAATTTATGTAAAACGAGTTCAACCCGCAAAGCGCCGGTCTCTTGAATTTTCTTCAATTTTTATGCCTGGTTGTTCGTACGTCTATTAAATTTAACCAGGCGATAAATCGAGGACTCAACATAGTGGGATCAACGACAAACTGAACTAACTTGAAATAAAGAATTGAAAATAGTGTTGGAAAGCCTTGAATTGCATTGATTTTATTTGCAAAACTATATTACTCATCATTTTTATTAGATGTTATTACAAAATTATATTCTATAGACAGAATTAATGAATTGCACTCCGAGTTTTTATCAATGAGGCAGAAGCTAGCCTATCTGGTAGAGAAAAATACTAATGGCATATTTTTTCATATATCAGCTGGTTGTGCAAACATTTCAAATTGTTGAAACATTTCTACTCCGTTAAAAACAGGGTTGAATGAGGGTGCTGATTGAGGGATTAAATTTTTCCAGCGGTTAAATTTTTTTTACATAGACATCAGAAAAATATTTTAACATGTGGTTAAAATTTTATCGGATGGGAAAGTACAAGTTTCAGTTTTACCAACCAAAAGTCTGTAATATTGTGGCTTAATGCAATTTTCGGAGCTAGTTAGTTTCGAATGAACATGTAATTTATTAGAGAATGTTAATGCAGATGATTTTACTAGTTATTTAGCTAAAATATATTGTTCTGGTAAGACTATTTCACTTGGATTTTTAATTTCAAATTATTTCAGTTTGTCGTCGATCCCATTATGTTGCGTCCCCGATTTATGTTTAATTTTACATACTAACACTCAAGGATTTAATAATATTTAGTACATCTTATGCCAACAGATAGTGCCACTGGAAACTATTTCATGTTTTTATCCGATATCTCACATTTAAAATTACTATTTTTGAAAAACAAATAAAGCCTGGAAAACTTTGATTCTTTATCTTTCTTTTGGCGCAAACCGCATCAAAATCGGTCCACTCAAACTTCTCCAAGAATTTTCCAAAGTCGGGCACGAAAATCTTTTCATATCTACATCACTACATCAACTACAAAATTATGTTAAAAATTTAACAATTTTATTGACCATTATAATGGGCATGAATAAAATTAAATCTAGTCATTTTTACTTGTTTTTGAAGATATTTTTGTTATATTAAATTTGTTTCATTTTTTTTCAGAGACTGACAACCTTTACGACTGTGACACTGAGCTTATTCGTTGGAAACGTCATAATGTGTGAGTAGAATCTATTTTTTAATTATTTTATTAAATAAGACTCACCGTACACTTACGTTATTATTTATTTACGTTATTCACTTAACACTTATGTTATTTTATTAATTAACACTTACGTACCGTACCCACACACAAGAAATCCATTTCATAGTTTGCCGTGTTATAAGCAAATAGAAATACAAGTGTAAATTCTTCTTCTATACAAAATTTCTTCAAATTTAACAAAATTTTGATAAAATTTCTTCTCCTTATTAGTTAGAATAGTGCATTTCGGGGTACCTTCAAATAACCTTGAGGTTAGTGTTAACCTTGAGGCTAGTTCAAGATTATTGTATTGGATGGAATTTGATGGATGAAGTTGGGTGTAATGGAGCCATAATCGAACAGAACAGAACGTCAAGACATTTTGACTGAAGTGATAAATTACATGCGAACTAATGTTAGCACGACAGTTACGTATGGACAAATCGGACATTATTTGTCAGGGCCCTGCATAGAGGACCCATGACGACAACAAATTGAACAATCAAATTTTCATACAATAAAATAAAAAGTAAAAAAGAACTTTAAATCTTGTTCAATATTTGGCAAGACTTTAAATCAGGGCAACTAAAAGCATATTATTAAAATTGAGTTTTCATATAATAAAAGCGGGCAGTGATGGCAAATGTAAACAATCAAATTTTCCTTACAATAAAGTGAAATAAAGAAAAATAGCTTCAAATGTTGTTTCAATATTTGGCAGATATTAAATCAGCTTGCATAGTAACCTTTAAAGCATATTTACACAATTAAAATTTTCATATACAACAATTCTCATAATACAACAATTGTGTTAACTACTATTATGTCTTGATGATTTCAAAAGAAATGTTTCAAAAAATTCTTCAGTTTTAAAATATTGATAGTGGATTGTACTCATTATCTTTTATCTAATCAACTCAACTCATACTGTAGTATAGAATAATTTTTAAAAACTGCATGGCTGGCCACCGCTATTTCATTATTATTGAAGCTGACAAAATTAGTTTGAGAATGATTTCAAAAATGTTTCTCGTCATCTTACTCTTTCAAAAAATTGTAATGAACTATTCTAGACCAACAAAATGGCTGCCTTTGAAAACAAAATGGAGAAATTTACTGAGACTACGATGAAGCTCTGTGATTGGACGGCCAGCTTCTAGCGGTGTTGAAAGTGGGAGTGAGTGGTCTAGTCCAATGGCAGCATTTGAAAACAAAATGGTGAATCCTACTATAAAGCTCTGTGATTGGACGAGATCTCCCACTCCCACTTTCAACACTGGAAGAAGCTGGCCAATGGGAGTCGAGCATTAAAGACAGTACCAGCTTACTTGTTTACTTCTACCTCTGATAGATAGCGTTTGTTGTACTATTTTTCTAGTAGAATAGGCTCCTTTACTTGTAAATATGTACAATTGTACACTACTGTTTTATATTACAGTAGTAATATAAAATATCGATTATATTATACTATCGAATGTTTGTATTATCGAGAGTCAACTTGACATTTAAATGAATAATTTTCATGTACCTTTTCTACAAATATTGAAGAGTCAGGATTAAATTTTTTTCAAATTATTTATATTGTATCTATGACTATTGAGAATTGTAAAATCCATACACAAAACATTGATAAAATGGAAATCCAAGAAAAGATCACATCAACCTTCGAGAAAAGTAGAACAAGCGTAAGAGAAAGAAGAAGAAGAAGAAATGGTTGAAAAAGAGAAAAAATATGGAGAAGAGAAAATGAAGATGAAGAACAACAGAATGTTGTTGAAGATGATGATGATGATGAGAAAGAGGAAGAAGAGGGTTGAGTGGGGGAGAGGAAAAAGAAGAAGAAAGAAGAAGAAGAAGAAGAAGAAGAAGAAGCGACAATAAGTTATAGCTAAGAAAGGATAAGAAGTAGAAGAAAAGAAAGAAGAAAAGAAGAAGAATCCCAAAGAAAGAAGAGTACAGTACCAAGGAAGAGAGATGCGATAAAGATTTTAAAAAAAGAAGATGGAGAAAACGAAGGAGACGAAGGAGAAGAAAGATCAAGAAGTAGAAGAATTCTTTTCAAGAAAGAAGAGAATGGAAGGAGAAAAATTCCAAAGAAAAATTAGTAGGCCTACTAAAAATGAGAAATACGAAAAAAGAAGAAGAAGGAGAAGAGAGGAAGAAGAAGAATAAGAAGAAGAAGAAGAAGAAGAAGAAGAAGAAGAAGAAGAAAAGAGAAGGAGGAAGAAAAAGAAACCAGTTCAGTTTGTTAGCGGAAGTGGATGACCCTGGCTGGAATGTAGCATTCAACCGATTATTTGTCGTTTCAAATTCCCGTTCTATATTTATAAATCTGTATATTTGAGTAGAGCGGAAGAGCCTTGAAGACATTAAGGCTCAATCAGTCAGTCATTAGTCATTAAGGCGCGTTTACACTGACAGAATTTTTCTCCCCACTCCATCCAATAGGATAACCTTGAATTGAATATCTATTGCTGAGGTCGCACTGTTGGGGTTTTACCTAGATGATAGATGGAAGACTGTATAATCACAGTGTGGCTATTGTATGTCACACTTTTGAATGGTTACCTCAGACAAATCCACCATACTTTTGCCAATTACCATAAGATTTGCATTGAAATGATACTCAAATCATGTTATGTTGAGTGATTCACTTATTTCCTATACAATTTACCTTTGCCAGTGTTAGTTCTCATTACAGACTACGTATAGTAACAGTGTGGACATTGCATGTCACACTTTTGATTGGTTAGCTCTGACAAATCCACCATACTTTTGACAATTACCATCAGATTTGCATTGAAATGATACGCAAATCATGTATGTTATGTAGAAAAATACATTTCCAACCTACAATTTGCCTTTGCCAGTGTGAGTTTTTCATGATTTCAAGTTTTTAAAGCAATACCAAGAGTGAAGAGTCTATTTGAAGAAGAAGAAGAAGAAGAAGAAGAAGAAGAAGAAGAAGAAGAAGAAGAAGAAGAAGAAGAAGAAGAAGAAGAAGAAGAAGAAGAAGAAGAAGAAGAAGAAGAAGAAGAAGAAGAAGAAGAAGAAGAAGAAGAAGAAGAAGAAGAGAAGAAGAGAAGAAGAAGAAGAAGAAGAAGAAGAAGAGAAGAAGAAGAAGAAGAAGAAAGAAGAGAGAAGAAGAAGAAGGAAAGAAGAAAAGAAGAAGAAGAAAGAGAGAGAAGGAGAAGAAGAAGAAGAAGAAGAAGAAGAAGAAGAAGAAGAAGGAAAGAAGAAGAAGAAAGAAGAAGAAGAAGAAAGAAGAAGAAGAAGAGGAGGGAAAAGAAGAAGAAGAGGATGAAGAGGAAGTCAAGAAGAAGTAGAAGAGGGAGAAGAAGTTGAAGAAGAAGAAGAACACCAACACGAACACGATGAAGAAGAAGAACAAGAAGACCAAATAGAAGAGACGGATCAGAGGAAGATGAAGAATAAGAAGGACGAGCAGGAGGGGGAGGCGAAGAAGAAGAAGAAGAAGAAGAAGAGGAGGAGAAGGAGGCTCATTTGATTGAGGTGCCTCCCTAAACCAGACTCTACGTTAGTGGCCTTGTATGATGTCAATAGTCTTTTCAATAAATTACTGACATTATTTGAAGTCCAGAGTAATTGACAGATATTTGGACTGATTGCAGGAGAATAAGAAGAAGAAAGAACCATGAAAAATAAGAGAACAAAAGAAGAATAGATGAAACATAAGTTAAAAAGAACAGCTTTTACAAGGCCAAGGCCTGAGGGCTAACCAGTTGTATAACAAATTAGAATTCTTGTATTCTCCAATATTACAAAATTTCATAAGGTTTTGCAATAATGTGTCATATTTAATCATCACACTGTAATTGAATGAGATTTTACTCATGATTTTGAATATTACTCCCTAACTATTGAGGTGTAGCTGATAGACCTGATCAGCGCGCTCTAGTGTGAGAGAGTGAACAACCTGGGGTATTATAACCATTGTGAGATAGGAACAAAACACGATTTTGGGATAGAATTCAATTAAATCATCAAAGTATCATCAATACTTCATTGCTATCTATTATTTTGTGGTTTCAAGGTGTTTTAATTAATGTATTAATTGGATTAAAGTATTTTTATCAGAATTTTCGTCATCTTGTTGCAAGACTTTTCTTGCTAGGTTAGAATTTTTGAAGTTTGAATTTCTCCCTATGTGTAACCATCGGTATCGTATGTATGATAAGCATTATTATTCCAGAGACATAAACTATTTCATACAAATAATATTTAATTCAATTACAACATTATATTTACATCTTATATTTTCTATATTTCATCTATTTACGTTCAATATTATATTTTATATCACTACATATCTCACTCCCTTTTGGAAAGGAATGCTTTTGGATAGAGGATCAAATTAAAGTTATCTTTGTTTCTTATCTTTTAAAGAGACAACTGAAGTGTTCTTAAATATCCTGCAAAAATTCGACTTTTTATCTTTCTTTTGGCGCAAACCGCATCAAAATCGGTCCACTCAAACTTCTTCACAAACTTACCAAAGTTGAACACGAAAATCTTTATAAGATAAATAAAAAAGGTTAAAAATGCAGTTTCTTATTTCATTTCCATGACTCATTGTATCCCACATAACTGGCTTCTTTCCAACTTTCAGTCTAAAAATAAACTTGATTTACTAAAACGAGATATGAATGTGAAATGTTTATTTAACATAATTTCAAGGCATTCACGGCTCAAACCTTCAATGATAATTCTAAAAAATCTGCGAAGGCGCTTTATGGGAAGAGATAAATAATAAAAATAACCTCAGTTGTCATAATCATGGAGTATAGGATAAAAATATTGTATTGACTGACAAAGCATACGAAACATATTCAGACCCTGTTCAGATTTCGGGTCGAATTCATGAACGTACCTTACTCAAAGAAAGTTCAGTATTTATGGAAGTTCTTTACTTGCACTCCCCCAAGAATAGCTTTTTTAAAATAGCTGTTTGAGTGAGAATCCAATTTTTTTTCAAAAAATAGTAAAGTATGGGTGTATGAGGTATTGTTGTATGTATTAAATTTTAACAAAACAGGTACATACATGATACATGTTTCAGCGTTCAGCCGTCCGAGACAAAGATGATGATGATGATTATGATGATGAAGAATAAGAATAAGAAAAAAATGAAGAGGAAGATAGAAACTGTACACACTACAGATAGTGTTTAAAATAGTGTTGACATTTGTGTGAAGCACTCCATAAGAATATGTAGAGATGTTTTTTTCCCGCCGCCGACATACTTTTGCCAATTTTTTAAATTTTTATATGGGATTACAGGCAAACACGAACCCATTCACTCATTTGTCAAACTTATTTTGAGAGAAACAACATAAAGACTAACTTTTCTAACATTAAAAATAGTCTCTCTACTCTTGGTATTGCTTTAAAAGCTTAAAATGATGAAAACTAATACTGGCAAAGACAAAATGTAGGTTAGAAGTGAATCTTTTATCATAACATATGATTTGCTATTCATTCCAATGCAAATCTTTAGGGGTGTAGCAATATGGTGGATTTGTCGGAGCTAACCAATCAGAAGTGTGACATGCAATACTATACACTCTCTGTAGTACACAGAGTAGGTGGTTGAAACGGAAAGTTTCATCAGCAAGTTTCAATTCACAATCTTATTCTATTCTCTTCTTCTTCTTCTTCTTCTTCTTCTTCCTTCTTTCTTCTTCTTCTTCTTCTTCTTCTTCTTCTTCTTCTTCTTCTTCTTCTTCTTCTTCTTCTTCTTCTTCTTCTTCTTCTTCTTCTTCTTCTTCTTCTTCTTCTTCTTCTTCTTCTTCTTCTTCTTCTCTGAGTTTTGACAACCAATCCGCCAAATGTTATTATTATTGATGCTATCAACACTGTAGAGTTGTTGCAACACCTCACAACCTTTTTATAACATTTAAAAATACTTTTAACTGATCACAATTTGAAGATAATACGACCTACTGAGAGAAAAAAATATTCTTCATTATTTATTCAAATCTTACACATTATATAATACACTACTATTCCTGAATGTTTTGTTATGTATAGCAGGATCAATTCAACTTGTCCGAAAACAGCTGTTTCGAAAATCAATATCACAGTGCTTAATCTACAAACGCTGAATCTCGCGGAAAGGTCTTTTAAAAAAGTATTCTTTGAAAGGTCTACTTTAAAAAGGTATTTTAAAGTTTTTAAAAGTCTTTAAGGGCCGGTTCATGAGCTCGGGATTTAGCCAAGTCCTAGACTAAAACGGGTGGCTACCGCAGCATCGACAAACGTTTGTCTCGAAAGGATAGTTGAGTTAGCAGCATAGAGAGCCCATAGTACATAGTGTCGAGACTAACGTTTGTCGATGCTACTGTGGCCACCCGTTTTAGTCTAGGACAACAATCCCGAGCTCATGAAACTTTAAGCCTTTGGATTATTGTGTCAGAATCACAGTTCACTTATTTCCGAAACAGCTGTTTTCTGACAATTTTAATTAATCCTGCTATAAGCTTCACTAAAGTGAATTTCATCCTTGAACACCTCTGAGCTCAGAGACCCCCCATTTGTAAACAGCTGATTCATTTAAAAACTTTCAGTAATTTATAAATATTTTTCACATAAATTTAAATAAAGAATTTATAACATAGGAATAATAAGATTTTAATAAATGATATCGAAATCGAAATCATATTGTGTTTAGCGAATGGAAAACTCATTATTTGTGGGACATGCCTTGTGCAATCGTGCGCAAATAACACTGATATGGAATATATTTATATTATCTGATATAATATATATGTGTATAGTATCTGATACACTTCAGTGGTTTTATTACCAACAGTATATCATCTATATTTCATTATTTATTGGATTTATAGTATGCTATACTACTAGATAGGAAAGTGGATACTGTAGGGTTATTTTCATGGTACATTGAACACAATAGTGGATTGCTTTTACTACTTCTGCTGTGTTTTCTTCTTCTTCTTCTTCTTCTTCTTGTCTTTCTTCTTCTTCTTCTGCTTGTTCTTCTTTTTCTTCTTCTTCTTCTTCTTCTTCTTCTTCTTCTTCTTCTTCTTCTTCTTCTTCTTCTTCCTTCTTCTTCTCCTCCTCCTCCTCCTCCTCTGCCTCCTCCTCCTTCTCCATCTTCTCCTCCTCCTCCTCTCTCTCCTCCTCCTCCACCTCCTCCTCCTCCTCCTCCTCCTCCTCCTTCTCCTCCTCCTCCTCCTCTTCCTTTTTCTTTCCTAATCCTTGATTTTCTTCATCGACTCCTTATTCAATCAATCCTCCATCCTCTCTTCATCTTCTTCTTCTTTCTTCTTTTCTTTTCTCTTTTTTCTTCTTTCTTCTTCTTCTTCTCTTCTTCTTCTTCTTCTTCTTTTTCTTCTTCTTATTCTTACCTCAACCTTCCCTTCTACTCATATTTTCTTTTTCCTTATATGTTTCCTCATAACGTAATAAGTTTTCCTCTCAACCTCCTCTTAACTCTACTTCTTCTTCTTCTTCTTCTTCTTCTTCTTCTCTTTTCTTTCTGTCTTCCTTCTTGTTTTTCTTGGTCTTCTTCATCTCTTTCTCCTCTCTCTTCTCCTCCTCCACTTCAGTCTTCACCTTCCACTTCTTATTCTACTTGTTTTTCTTGTTCCTCTTCTTATCTTCTTCTACTACTTCGCCTTCATCTTCTTCATCTTCTCCTTCTTATTCTTCTTCTTCCCTCTTCTTCTGCTCCTTCTCCCCCTCTTCCTCCTCCTCCTCATCCTCCTTTTCCTCCTCTCCTCCTCCTCCTCTTCCTGTTCCTCCTCCTCCTCCTCATCCTCCTTCTCCTCCTCCTTCTCCTTGTACCTTCTCTATTCTCATTCTAGTTCTCAATATTATGAATTGATTTTTCCTTAGTAATCTCCTACCTTGTCTTTCTTTATTCATTCGCAGAGGAAGCGTATGAAGAGGAAGTAGACAAAAAAAAAGAAGGAGAAAAAGTATTGGAAAGAGATTTTAAGATTGGACGAAACCAAAAAATACCCCCATATATTATTATTTTATAACATGACTTCTTACTTAATCTTACATGGTTGTAACATCTATAGCAGGATCCTCTTAACTTGTCAGAAATCAGCTGTTTCGGTAATAATTAAACAGTGATTTCGACACAATAATCAAAAGGCTGAAAAGTCTTAAAGTCTTTGAAAGACCTTTTTAAAGATACCTTTCAAAGAATAACTTTTTAAAAGACCTTTTCAATAATCTGCGAGATTCAGCATTTGTAGGTTAAGTATTGTGATATTGCTCTTTGAAACAGCTGATTTCTGACAAGTTAAATGGATCCTGCTATATAAAGCAGATGGTCCCATTAACCAGTAGACCATAACCATTTTAAATATAGGTTATAAACATTGAGTAACTCTAAATATAGATATAATTCATTGGATATAATTTCAGTTGATAACTTAGACTTAGAGGAACAAATAAATTCTATTTTTTCCCGCCCAATGCACACAAGATAATTAAATGCTAGGTTGAACTTCTGTTTTATTACAAAAAGATAAAGTTTATACTTCATGTAAAACGATACAATAAAATGCAATACTTGATTATCAATGCTCAGTAATACTGTACTTATATAAAGTACTATGTACTGATATAGGAGGTTTTCTCTTAGGCTAGGCGTACACCGGTTAGTCAAGACAAGACAAGACAAGATTAGTCACGTTTAGTCACAGTAATCCACATAGTTGTTATGAAACAGAGCACACTTTTGCAATGACTAATCGGTGTGTGTTGCTTCATAAGCAACTATGTGAGGTACTGTGACTAAACGTGACTAATCTTGTCTTGTCTTGACTAACCGGTGTACGCCTAGCCTTAGTTTTCATGGTTTTATGCTTTCTAAACAAAACCAAGAGTAGAGACACTATATTATTAGGCTAGGCGTACACCGGTTAGTCAAGACAAGACAAGATTAGTCACGTTTAGTCACAGTAATCGACATAGTTGCGAAGCAACACACCGATTGCATTGATCGGTGTGTTTTCATAAGCTTTGTGAATTACTGTGATTAAACGTGACTAATGTCGTTTTGTCTTGTCTTGACTAACCGGTGTACGCCTAGCCTATTGGTTCATTTGATTTCATATCCAATTCAAAATTTTCACGATTAATTCAAGATTAGTCACGTTCAGTCACAGTAATCCACAAAGTTGCTTATGAAGCAGCACACACTGATGCAATGACTAATTGGTGTGTGTTGGTTCATAAGCAACTATGTGAGGTACTGAGACTAAACGGGACTAATCTCGTCTTGTCTTGTCTTGACTAACCTGTGTACGCCCACCTAGCCTTTGTTTTCATGGTTTAATGCTTTCTAAACAAAACCAAGAGTAGAGACACTATATTATTAGGCTAGGTGTACACAGTTCAAGACATATGTTGTCACGTTTGAGTAATAAAAGGTTGCTTATGAGCAGCACACACTGATGCAACGACTAATCTTTGCTTCAACTATGTCATAACAGAACTTTACATCTTGTCTTGTATCCTTTTTTCTTTTTGTTTCACCTAATTGTTTTGCATCCTTTTCACATAGTTTCCGCACACTTTATTATTCCCTTTCCTTCTTTCTTCTCATCTTCTTGTCTCTTTCTCTTTCTTTCTTCTTCTTCCCTCCTGTTAGAAAAGTTATTTTTGATGTTGTTTCTCTCTTCTTCTTTGAATGGGTTGTGTTTGCCTGTAATCCCATAACAGTATTTCTTCTTTTCTACAATCTTTATCTTTTTCTCTTGTTCTTCTCTCTTATTCTTCTTCTTATCTTCTTTCTTCTTCTTCTTCTTCTTCCTCCTTAGTCTTCTTTTACTCTTATTCTTAATTCTCGACCACTTTCTCTTGTCTTCTTCTTCTCTCTCTTCTTCTTCTTCTTCTTCTTCTTCTTCTTCTTCTTCTTCTTCTTCTTCTTCTTCTTCTTCTTCTTCTTCTTCTTCTTGTCTTCTTCTTCTTCTTCTTCTTCTTAATTCTTCTTCTTCTTCTTCTTCTTCTTCTTCCTTCTTCTTCTTGTTGTTCTTCTTCTTCTTCGTCTTCTTTTTGTTGTTCTTCTTCTCCTTCTTCATATTCTTCTTCTTCTTCTTCTTCTTCTTCTTCTTCTTTCTTCTTCTTCTTCTTCTTCTTCTTCTTCTTCTTCTTCTTCTTCTTCTTCTTCTTCTTCTTCTTCTTCTTCTACTCCATTGTCTGCCTATTATGGTCTTCAAGAGGTTGCAAGATTGTAAAAAACAGTTGAATGTTGTTGTTGTAGCATTTTATATAAGTTAATTTGACATTTTATTGAGTATTATTTATTTAATTCTATTTTTTTCTACATTTTCTTCTTGTTGTTGTTCTTCTTCTTCGTCTTCCTTTTCTTCTTCTTGTCTGTCTACCATGATCTTCAATCTGTTCCAAAATTGCAAGATTGTGAACAACAGATCTACATATTTATTGTGGCATTTAATGAAGATGTTTATTTGACATTTTAAAAAATATTTTTGTCCTATGTTATATCAGGCACTGAAAAAGGTCAATACATTTATTGATTTTAGATAGAAAATGAATTTTTTATCTAAAATCAATGATACAACTTACATGACAGGTAGAGAAATTCGTATGCTATACAACGGCTTCATCTTACATCTCTGAAATGCCAAGATGAAATTTTGGATAGATCTTGTTGGGCTAAAGTGGTTTTTTTTAATCTCTAAGCTTCTTATTTTCATACCTCTTCTCCTTGTTCTTCTTATCTTCCATCTCCTCCTTTTCCTCCTCCTCCTCCTTCGCCTCCTTCTCCTCCTTGTCCTTCTCCTTCTCCTCCTTCTCATCCTTCTCCAATTCAATTTTCTTCCTCATCATAATACATTTATAGAAAAAAACAATAATTCTCCCTTCTTCTCAATTTCTTTTATTCTTAACCCTTTTTCCTTTCCTCCTTTTATCCAAATTTCTCACTCACATCTTCTCATTCGCTTTTTCCTCTGTCACTCTTTCTCTCCATCTCCCACTCATCCTCTCTCTTTCTCTCTCGTTCTCTACCTTTTTTTAACATCCTCCTTTATTTTTCTCATAATGATTCATACAGAGAAGCAACATATACTACTCCCCTAACCTCTTTTTCTCTCTCTTCATCACTCTCTCACACACTCTCTCACACTCTCTCTCACCCTCTCTTAATCTCTCTCCCTTTCACAACATCCTTCTGTTTCTTTCCCATAATTCATACACCGAGAAGCAACACATATTCTTTCCTCTAGTAGAAGGTAAAAGTTCTAACCAAGCTTGCGTGTGTAAGACTTTATAATGAAGCGGTTTTATCATACCGGTATATATTTACTTTCAAATACATATATACTTACATGTTCTTATGAGGGTAATGGCCGTCCTTGCTAGGACGTTTGGTTTCTCTCACTCTCTCTCTCTCTCTTTCTTCAAATCTCTTTCTTTCATTGCTTCTCTTTCTAGTTATCTAAACTCTCACTAACACTTGTATGAAAGTACCATTACGTATTTTTACACATTTGATTATACTGGGGGAAATGCTTGTTGAAGTTACTTCAGATGTCTCGAGTTTATACGTTGCATTTATTGGCAGAACCCAGTAGAAATTTAAGTGTGTAATCTCTACAGAAATAAAAAATTATGTTTGCTATCTTTGAAGATATCCAGGTTCTTGATAAGAGAGGCATTATACAGGGTGTTTCAGAACTCCCTACCAATACTCTAGGGCATTGTTTCTGGGTAAAAACCATATCTAAATATCATAATTATTTAAATTGTCCAGAAGTCCTTAGTTACTCACACAGCTGCCATTTTGTTTTTTCACTCATTATTTTTTATCTCAATAATGGTGGAACATATGGGATTGAAACTTTGCACCAACATTTATGACAACTAGACGAAGCTACAAAAAAATTATGACAATTTTTCAAATCCATAAAACAAAATGGCTGTCATTTATATAATATTGTTTCTTAAATAACTAGGATACCGTTGATATTACGAAACTTTCACAAGAATAAATTGTTTTAGTGAATTTAAATACGAATTGATTAAATCCTTATTATTGTTAAGATTGGACCAACATTGACTGAGATATGGCAGCTTTAGTGATAGGTGACCGCTGTAGGTTACTTGCACCCTTTTTTACTGTCTTTAAAATTCACACAAAATGATCCAAAATCGCTTAAAAATGACATGCAAAGCAGACGGAGACTGTTGCATTGTTGTAACAGACTTTAGCCGCAAGCCCAGGATACACTGCAACCAGCCTCCAGCGGTCACCTATCACTAAAACGCTTTGCGCTGCATGGGGTAAACTCGTACAATTTTAAAAAGACAAATAGCAGTCATTATTTGTTAGGCTAGGCGTACACCGGTTAGTCAAGACAAGACAAGACGAGATTAGTCACATTTAGTCACAGTACTTCAACACACACCGATTAGTCATTGCATCGGTGTGTGCTGCTTCATAAGCAACTATATGAATTACTGTGACTAAACGTGACTAATCTCGTCTTGTCTTGTCTTGACTAACCGGTGTACGCCTAGCCTTAGTTTTAGATTAAAAAAAACTACCTACTACACATGTGTTGGAGCGCTTACGGACTTTATGTCCATCACCAATACTTTTTATCTCTTTGTCTTTCTCTTCCATTACATTTATTTATATTATATTTATTATTATTTATTTTTATTTCTATTTACATATATATTTTTACATATATATATTTTACAATTATACAATTATTTACATATATATTTACATTTCTATTAATTTATATTTTTTCTGTCTGTTCCAGTGACAAAGATAGGCTCAGGCTGGCACGTAGCGTCAACGGAGATTCTGAGCACATACAGGGCGTTCTCAAAAGAATTGGTCCAAGCTCAGTTGGGAGCTTACATTGGCTTAGCGCATGTCAACATCACACTCAAAGGTTAGTATAGTAAGGCTAGGCGTACACCGGTTAGTCAAGACGAGATTAGTCACGTTTAGTCACAGTAATTCACATAGTTGTATAGCGGCACACCGATGCAATGACTAATCGGTGTGTGTTGCTTCATAAGCAACTATGTGAAGTACTGTTACTAAACGTGATAATCTTGTCTTGTCTTGTCTTGACTAACCGGTGTACGCCTAGCCTTAGTTAGTATAGCTTGAGTTACAGAGACTGTATAATAACAGTGTGAACATTGCATGTCACACTTTTGATTAGTTAGCTTGGACGAATCACCATACTTTTGCTAATTCTCATAAGATTTGCACTGAAATGATGCACAAATCTTATGTTAATTCATTCATTCATTCATTTATTGGCAAGGTACATTACAATGTGGGAAGAATCAACAGACATTTGTCCAAAACTGCTTCTTTCCCAAATTTTGATGAATAGTCCAGAGGTTATGTTGTTGATTCATCTTACTGAAATTGTGAGTCCAAAATGTTGAATGATTCACTTCTTACCAACAACTTGCCTTTATCAATCTTGGTTTTCAATATTTTGAGCTTTAAAGCAATAACAATAGTAGAGAGACTATATATTTTAATCTTGGAAAAGTTATTTTTGAATTGGTTTTTCTTTGAATAAATTTGGAAAATTGTGTGAATGGGTTCACGTTTGTCTGTAATCCCACATCAGAATTCAAAAATTTGGCAAAGGTAGGCCTATGTGGGGGTGGGAATAAAACTTTTACTAACAAACTAGAATGGACCTTTTTAGTCCAATGACCACAGTGGTTTATGATAAGTCTCAATAATTCACATAGTTGCTTATGAAGCAGCACACACCGATGCAATGACTAATCAGTGTGTGTTGCTTCATAAGCAACTATGTGAAGTACTGTGACTGAACGTGACTAATCTTGTCTTGTCTTGTCTTGACTAACCGGTGTACGCCTAGTCTTACATTTTATTCTCTTTTTCTACAGGTTTGAGTGGCACTGAGGACATAGATTACAACGAGAGGTTTACATGGCTTGGATCGACTGATATGGGAGAAAGCTACCACGAAGCTCTGCATAGAGGGTTACCATTTCCTATTTTGACCGTCGCCGAACATTTTAGCCTGGGGGAGGAGGGGTTCAATTGGGGCGGACAGTATAGGGCTGCTGGATATTATGGGTCTGTGCTGTTATGGTGAGTACGGCTGGATTCTTTTAAATTGTCAGAAAACAGCTGATTGATGTACGCTCGTTTACTAACGTTAAATCAGCTGTCTTCTGACAAGTTAAAAGAAACCTGCTATAGAATTGATTGTTTCGAGAAGTAGTATCGATGTAATATTAAGTTCTAGATTGATAAATAAGGCTGGAATTCTAGAGAGTATGATAGTTATTTAATGAAAGCCATTGAAAATGAAAGTAATTAGAAAATTCTGATTTTATATTTTCAATCTAAATTCTAATCTAATGATTTGACATAATAATACAAAGACTTAAAAGTCTTAAAAAAACTTTAAAGTCTTTAAAAACCCTTTTAAAGAAGACTTTTCAAATAATACTTTTTTTAAAAGACCTTTTCAATAATCTGAGAAGTTCAGCATTATTTGTAGGTCAAGTATAGCAGGATCCAATTAACTTGTCATAAATCAGCTAATCCAGTAATAATTAAACAGTGATTTCGACACAATAATCAAAAGGCTTGAAAGTCTTAAAGACCTTTAAAGTCTTTAAAATACCTTTTTAAAGAATAACTTTTTAAGACCTTTTCAATAATCTGCGAGATTCAGCATTTGTAGGTTAAGTATTATGATCATATGCTCGTCGATCATATGTTTTATGACAAGTTAAATGGATCCTGCTATATTGTGATACTAATCGCCAAATTAAATCCTGCTATAGCAGTCTTTGCAATGGTTGTATTATGAGAGCATTTTTAAAACGATGAGTGAGATACTGAGGTTAAAATAAGAGCAGCAATGCCGCGAGTTATTTTAAAGTATCTCAAGAGACGTTTAAAGGTTAAAATACAACCATTGCATACAAAATTTTATCTATGGAGTGGAATGGTATATTTTATATATGGAGTGGGCGCCTGTCTGATAACCCAAAGGTTCCAAGATCGAATACAGTTGCCGGAACGGATTTTGACAGAAACGGCCACTCCCGTCTTTCGGAGGAGACGAAAAGCCGTCGGTCCCGACTGCCTAAAAACCGTCGTCATCTCTCATCATCACCCCTCTCATTACCCACGCACAAGCCTAGAACTCATGTGGGCATCACCCTCAAAATAGAAAAAAATCTACGACCGACAAAAAACAATAATATCTACATTATCAATCTAAGCTAACCTTGATTCAAACGACCATTGTTCTATTTCAATTTTCACCTTGTAGGTTAGGAAGCTGCTAAAAACACACACGCATGAGCAACTATAGCAGGATTCTTTTAACTTGTCAGAAAACAGCTGATTTAACGTTATTAAATGAGCGTACATCAATGAGCTGTTTTCTGACAATTGTCAGAAAACAGCTTATTTAACGTTAGTAAACGAGCGTACATCAATCAGCTGTTTTCTGACAATTTAAAAGAATCCTGCTATTCAGTGTTTTTATCAGCTGCGATTGTGTTTTGTTCCGTTCCAGTGTTTTAAACTGGAACAGATTTAACTAGAAATTTTTAAAAATGATCAATCCGTTTTATAAAATCGTCACTACGATACAAGTTTCAAATACCATTTCGAAATAGCTACTGTTTCGATTTCAATTATGAAACCGTAATGATTGCGTTATAACACGGTCGTAGATGAAATAATAGTTCAATTCAAATTAACTCATAAAGTTGAGACGATGAGTTAGATGAGATAGGCTACAACAAAAACATCCAATAAAAAACCTTGAACTTATAGCAGACTAGTAAGGACTAGCAGACTAAACATTCATATGGAATTTTGCCGCATTATAACAGTTCATGTCTAGTGTGTGGTTACCTTACCTAATCAGCTGTTTGTTCAAGGTTATATAGCAGGATGCAATTAACTTGTCATAAATCAGCTGATCCAGTAATAATTAAACAGTGATTTCGACACAATAATCAAAAGGCTTGAAAGTCTTAAAGACCTTTAAAAAGTCTTTAAAAGACCTTTTTAAAGAAGACCTTTCAAAGAATAACTTTTTAAAAGACCTTTTCAATAATCTGCGAGATTCAGCATTCGTAGGTTAAGTATTGTACTGGCCGAGTAAAACATATGTTTTCTGACAAGTTAAAAGGATCCTGCTATACATGAGATACAATAAAATAATAATTACAATACAATAAAAACATCAAATTAAATAACCTTGTACCAGCTGACTATTGTAAGATACCCACACACTAGACATTCATATGGAATTTTGCAGCATTAAGGTCAATTCCCACATTGACGACAACGACACGACGACGACATTCTCATTACGTTCTGCGCATGCGTCACCAGACAAATCAGAGCGCGGGCTGGTGACGCATGCGCAGAACAAATATGTCGTCGTCGTCGTAATTTCAATAACATGTGCTTATGTCTAGTGTGTGGTTACCTTACCTAATCAGCTCTCAGTTCAAGGTTATTCTATTGTATGGGATTTGATGGACAATTTGATTGTGAACGATACTTAATGGAAAATTTAATCGTGTAAATTTAATCGAGGTAACAATGAAAACGAATATTGCCTAGCATTAAGTAAAGCAAGATTATTTTAAATTGTCAGAAAACAGCTGATTTAACGTCAGTAAACGAGAGTACATCAATCAGCTGTTTTTTGACAATTTAAAATAATCCTGCTATAATAACACTGTGTCTTGGAATGTCACAACATAATAATTCCTATTTCACTGTGAGAACCAGCATTGCAACTGTGAAGAGATTGTTACATAAGAGAAGCAAGTACCGTTGCGTTCTACAGCGCATGCGCTATTGCAAGGACATTGCATGCCTCTTTAGTATTGTTGAAGTTTCTTCTTTTGAATAAAGAGACTGCTTCAAATCCATCTCTAAGAATGCAAAGCTCCGACATTACCTTTCAGTTGTACGACCAGAGGCACTTTACGCTGCAGAATGTTTGACTCTTCACAGAAAGGGGGACCAACAGAGATTGGAAGTGGAAGAAAGAAAAATTCTCAGGAAGGTCTTTGGACGAAGAAAGGAAAATTTCATTCACACATGCAGTAATGAAGAAATATACAGTCACGTCGAGAAAATTACAAATATTATAAGGAAAAGGAGACTAGCTTTCTACGCCCATCTATATAGAATGGATTGTAACAGACAAACGTATAAAATTTTTAAAACCATTGACAAACGTAAGACAAAGTTCGGATGGTTTGTAAAAGCTAAAAAAGATATTGAACGTTTAAATTTGACCGAGCAAGATATCTTACAAAGAATAACTCTGAGGAATAAACTAAAAACTAGTGCTTTCCCAGAGGAGCAAAGGAGAGAGACGTGGACGAGAGAGAGAAGGTTAGCTAAGAGCGAAAGAATGAAGGAAAGATGGAGAAGGAGGATGGAAACCATCAGCTAAGTTATAGTGAACTATTGCGGTCCTTAGGAGGCCTATACAGAAAAAAAAGAGACTGCTCAATAACAGTCTCTTTATTTAAAAGAAGAAACTTCTTTCAGATAAATATGTTATAGGTATAGGCTATAGGCTATATAGGTTATAGCCTATAACAACTAATAATAAGGGTGTTTCAGGAGAAATCTGAAATCCAACTGAAAATACCCTCAAATACAGACTGTACAGAGTGATTCAAAAAGAATACCACAACTTTGAAAATGTGTATTTAACGAAAGAAACATAATAGAACCTTCTGTTATACATCATTACAAAGCGTATTTGAAGAAGTTTTTTTCACTCACAAAGAAGTTCAGAGATGTTCAATATGTTCAGGCACTCGACTAATATCAATAGGTACTCAAGCTCGTTACACTCTCATATCAGGCGTAACAGTTTGGTAAGCTGCTGTTGTTTATTGTTTCAGTCATCCATCCACCATTTATCTAAACAAGAAATAACAGCACTTCATCGCCTGATTCGAATTTGTACTTTGATAGTTGTCTGGATGTCATTGAACATCTCTGAGACTGATGAAAAAACTAAATAATCTTGCAATGAAGTATAACAGACGGTTCTATTATGTTCTTTCATTAATACATTTTTTAAGTTGAATCACTCTGTAAAATAAAAGAGTGGTCATTGGTGTGAAAAGGTTCAGAACAGTGTGTTGAAACATTTTTTATTCCCGCCACCGCCATACTTTTGCCAATTTTTTAAATTCTGTTATGAGATTACAGGAAAACATGAACCCTTCAATCATTCTTCATTCATACATTCAATCATTTCCTAACATTTATAAAATTGTCTCTGTACTCTTTTTATTGTTTTGAAAGCATAAAATGATGAAAACTAACACTGGCAAAGGCAAAGTATCGGTAAGAAGTTTTAATCAATCAACATAACATTATTATTTGCGTATTGTTTCAATGCAAATCTTATGGGAATTGGCAAAAGTATGGTGGATTTGTCCGAGATGACAACCAATAACTTTGACATCAATTGGCCACACTGTTATTATACAGTCTCTATATTGGAATGAATATGAGAGTAAAGTGTTAAGAGTAGAAGAAATAAATTAGAGTTAAAGTATGAGTAAATGTGAAGGAAATGAGAGTCAAGTTTAAAGAGAACTAAGAGTGAAATGAAAGAAAAGATAGAAATAAAAATGAGAGGGAAACAGAAAGGAAAGACAAAAGTGGGAACGGAAAATAACATGAAAGCGAAGATCAAAGTGAAAATGAAAGTTATTTTGAATAACAATAGAGGAAAGATGAAGGTTAGAATGAAAAGGAAGTTGAACGAGGAGTTGAGAGTTAATTGGAAAGGGAAAATGAAAATGAAAGGAGAGATGAAAAGGAAGATGAAATAAGTTGAAAGTGAAGATGAAAATGAAGTTAAATTTAGGTGATGACCAACTATAAAATGTCAAAAGTGTTATTGCTCAAATAAAGCCACAGACAGACTTTACAACATGGTGATAATCTCTCGGTAATATCTGTGATTTTCGTTTCTCCAAATCCTGTTCTTCTTCTTCTTTTTCTTCTTCTTCTTCTTCTTCTTCTTCTCTTCTTCTTCTACTGCCTGTTCCTCTGCTCCTTCTTCTTCTTCTTCTTCTTCTTCTCTTCTTCCTCCTTCTTCCTCTTCTTCTTCTCCCTCTTCTTCTTCTTCTTCTCTCCTTCTTCTCTTCTTCTTCTTCTTCTTCTTCTTCTTCTTCTCTCTTCTTCTTCTTCTTCTTCTTCTTCTTCTTATTCTTCTTCTTCTTCTTCTTCTTCTTCTTCTTCTTCTCTTCTTCTTCTTCTTTCTTCTTCTTTCTTCTTCTTCTTCTTCTTCTTCTTTTCTTCTTCTTCTTCTTCTTCTTCTTCTTCTTCTTCTTCTTCTTCTTCTTCTTCTTCTTCTTCTTCTTCTCTTCTTCTTCTTCTTCTCTCTTCTCTTCTTCTTCTTCTTCTTCTTCTTCTTCTTCTTCTTCTTCTTCTTCTTCTTCTTCTTCTTCCTTCTTCTTCTTCTTCTTCTTCTTCTTCTTCTTCTTCTTCTTCTTCTTCTTCTTCTTCTTCTTCTTCCATTCTTCTTCTCATTTCTTCTCTCTTCTCTTCTTCTTCTTCTTCCTTCTTCTTCTTTTCTACTTCTTCTTCTTCTTTTTTCTTCTTCTTCTTCTTCTTCTTCTTCTTTTTCTACTTCTTCATATTCTTTTCTATTTCCTCCTTCTTCTTCTTCTCTTCTTCTTTTCTTCTTCCTCTTCCTCTTCTTGTTTCTTCTTCTTCTGTTCTACTTCTTCTCTTCTTCTTCCTCTTCCTCAACTTCTTCTTCTTCTCTCCTTCTTCTTCTTCTTCTTCTTCTTCTTTCTTCTTCTGCTCCTTCTTCTTCTTTTCCTGTATCTTCTTTTTCTTAGGCTCCTTGCTATTCTTCCTCACATCTCTTTACTGAAGGAGGATAACTCCAGCATCCTAAAGATAGATAATGTTGTATGAAGTTTTATGTATTTACTGTATTACGGCTAAGAAATCTGATTTGTTTTGTTCAGATAAAACAATAAAACCCACCGAAGCAACACGAAAATAGTGATAATTCCATAAAATTCAAATCTCCGTGAAGGTTTTCAGATAATTATAGTAGATCACAATAGTTAGTAGAAGTTCAAACTTTATGAAACTGAATTTCATCTTCAGGGCCTATAATTTTCCTAATCAGAATTTTATAGTAGTACGTGACTGTATTAGATCGTGATGTTAATCGAAAACATCAGGAAGTATAAAAAGATCACGATTTTTGAAAATCGTGATTGAATCTCCTGTAGACTAAGGCTAGGCGTACACGGGTTAGTCAAGACAAGACAAGACGAGATTAGTCACGTTTAGTCACAGTACTTCACATAGTTGCTTATGAAGCAACACACATCGATTAGTCATTGCATTGGTGTGTGCTGCTGCGTATATGAATTACTGTGACTAAAACTAAACTATGTCTTGTCTTGACAACTTGACTAAACTCCTGGGTAACATTGAAATAAAACGCAAATCATAATTATGTTTTGTTGAGAGATTCACTTCTAACGTACAATTTGCCTTAGCCAGTGTTAGTTTTCATCATTTCAAGCTTTTAACACAATACTAAAATTAGAGAGACAATTTTTATATTAGAAAAGTTATTTTTCTTCAAATGAGTGAATAGGTAAATGTTTGCCCATTTAAAATTTGAAATTTGGCAAAAGTATGACAGTGGCGTGGAGAAATGATCTTCACATACTGTTATGGAGTGCTTCACACAAATGGCCGCACTGTTAGGCTAGGCGTACACCGGTTAGTCAAGACAAGACAAGACGAGATTAGTCACGTTTAGTCACAGTACTTCTCATAGTTGCTTATGAAGCAACACACACCGATTAGTCATTTCATCGGTGTGTGCTACTTCATAAGCTACTATGTGTGTGACTAAACGTTGCTATCGTCTTCTTGACTGACTACGCCTAACTAACTGACCATTCACATCGATTAGTCATTGCATCAGTGTGTCATGCTTCATATGCTACTATGTGAATATTACTGTCACTAAATGTTACTAATCTCGTCTTGACTAACCGGTGTACGCCTAGCCTAACTGTGTGGCCATTCACATCGATCAGTCATTGCATCGGTGTGTGCTGCTTCATAAGCAGCTATGTGAATCACTGTGATTAAACGTGACTAATCTCGTCTTGTCTTGTCTTGACTAACCGGTGTACGCCTAGCCTTAGATTTGATTTAAAAGTCAGCTTAATGAGCTGGTGAAATGTATCAAGAATTTTGCAAATCAATTACCGAGTATCGATTATAAAATATCGATTAACAAATGTCGATTATCAAACATCGAGCACCTATGTGAATTACTGTGACTAAACGTGATGACTAATCTCGTCTTGTCTTGTCTTGACTAATCGGTGTACGCCTAGCCTTATGGAGTGCTTCACACAAATGACCTCACTGTTATTGTATATTCTCTGTAGTCAGACCTAGACACGGTAGCGGAACAATTTTTAATAATTTTTCTGTTTTTTTCTAGGGCCTCCTTAGCCTCCTGGTTACTGATGAACCTGATGTTAGTGGTCGTGCCAAGGTATGGAGCCTATCTGATGACTCTCACTGGTTTCCTAATGTTATCAGCAGCTGTAGCTTATCACTGTCTGTTGCCCTCTTCCCCTCTGCTGATTCGATTTGAGCACAATCGTCAACTATCGTTCAAATTCGGATGGTGTTACTACCTTGTCATTATTGCTGGTAAGTGGATGTCTCGGAATATTTAATAAATTCTTCTTTGTTTTCTTCTTCTTCTTATTTTCTTCTTCATCTCCTTCTTCTTCTTCTCCATCTTCTTCTTCTTCTTCTTCTTCTTCTTCTTCTTCTTCTTCTTCTTTTTGTTCTCTAAAAATAAATTTCTTCTTTGTCTTCTTCCTCTTCTTCTTCTTCTCCTCCTTCTTCTTCTTCTTCTTCTTCTTCTTCCTATCATTTTCTTCTTCTTCTTTCTTCTTCTTCTTCCTCTTCTTCTTCTCTTCTTCACCTCCTTCTTCTCTCTCTTCCTCCTTCCTCTTCTTCTTCTTCTTCCTCTTTTGTCTCTTGTTGTTGTTCTTCTTCTTCTTCTTCTTTTCTTCTTCTTCTCCTTCTTCTTCTTCTCTTCTCCTTCTTCTTCTTCTCTCCTCCTTCTTCTTCTTCTCTTCCTCCTTCTCCTTCTCGTTCTTCTTCCTCCTCTTTTATTTTTCTTCTCCTCATTCTTATTCATCTTTTCTCCTTCTCCTGCTCCTTTATCTTCTCCTCCTTTTTCTTCTTCATGTTTCCCTACTCCTCCTTCTTTATCCTTCTCCTCCTGCTCCTCCTCCTCCTCCTTCTTTCTTCTTCTTCTCCTCCTTTTTCATTTCTTCTCCTGTCTTCTTCTTCTTCTTGTACTCCTGCTCCTTAATCTTCTTCTCCTCCTCCTCCTTCATGATGTTAGTGGTCATTATGAGCCTATCTGATGACCCTCACTGGTTTCCTAATGCTATCAGCAGCGGTTGCTTATCACTGCCTACTACCCTCTTCCCCTCTGCTGATTCGATTTGAGCACAATCGTCAACTATCGTTCAAATTCGGATGGTGTTACTACCTTGTCATTATTGCTGGTAAGTGGATAATGTCTCAGGTAATTGAATGAATTTCGTCTTTGTGTTCTTCTTCATCTTCTTCTTCTTTTTCTTCTCTAAAAATAAATTTCTTCTTTGTCTTCTTTCTCTTTTTTTCTTCCACTTCTTCTCCTTCTCCTTCTTCTTCTTCTTTCTTCTTCTTCTTCTTCTTCTTCTTCTTCTTCTTCTATTTTCTTCTCT
This sequence comes from Laodelphax striatellus, assembly GCA_017141395.1. Taxonomy (NCBI): domain Eukaryota; kingdom Metazoa; phylum Arthropoda; class Insecta; order Hemiptera; family Delphacidae; genus Laodelphax; species Laodelphax striatellus. The sequence goes on from CM029543.1 coordinate 14,502,604, forward strand.
AAAAATAAATTTCTCTTTGTCTTCCTTTTTCTTTCTTCTTCTTCCTCTTTCTTCTTCTCTTTTTCCTTCTTCTTCTTCTTCCTTCTTCTTCTCCTCCTCC
>CM029543.1:14507703-14510125 GCA_017141395.1 Laodelphax striatellus
AAATATAGCAGAATTCTTTTTAAATTGTCAGAAAACAGCTGATTTAACGCCAGTGAACTAGCGTACATCAATCAGCTGTTTCAGACAATTTAAAAGAATCCTTCTATACGTTCACAATAGTAATTGCGGCTTCTATTCCTTCCATATTTCCAAACGTAAAGTGATTCAACAAAGAAATCGGATCTCAGTTTTGAATTAAGGTCAATTCCCACATTGACGACAACGACACGACGACGACATTCTCATTTCGTTCTGCGCATGCGTCACCAGCCCATGCTCTGATTGGTCCATGTCTATCTTTGTTTACAAATGAAAGCTCTCAAGTCTCAAAATTGCAGTACCGGTATGACTTGAAAGGGTTTGTATTATAATTTTATTTACTGATTATTATATTTATATTGTCGTACTAATATTATTAATATTAATTGACAATTGATTACGAACAGCGAACATTCAAACTTCCTACCTAGTCACTTAACCTAGAAATTCGGCTGGTCAGAAATTCTAAAAGGATGGACCAATCAGAGCGCGGGCTGGTGACGCATGCGCAGAACAAAATGAGAATGTCGTCGTCGTGTCGTTGTCGTCAATGTGGGAATTGACCTTTAATCGAGTGAAAAATCCAGTTCAAAAGCATATGATTGATTTGAAGTCTCGCGCCCATAATCCATTTTAAAATAATAACCAATGGGAATGAACTCAGCTGTGGATAAACTACTGCTCAGCCAGCATGAAACATAACCTTCAAAGTTGATTTTAAAACTTGAAGATTATAATAATGATTAAGAACATGCGATATGTTAATTTTATCATTCTAAATATAATTCCACGATCGATAAGACAGTAGGAAAAATAGCGACAGGGAATTCTATTTCAATTATAAACTAATTTTTACGTACATATAAGCCTATCCTTTCCCATATTAATCTTCTCGGAAAGATTCATACGATTATCCGCCAGAGCGCAACACCGTAGATGCTCACAGCGTGTTTCAGAACTTCCTACCAATATTCTAGGGCATTGTTCCTGAGTATAAACTATAAAACATATCTAAATATCGTATTTAAATTGTCCGGAAGTCCTTAGATATACTCACACAGGTGCTATTTTGTTTTTTCACTTATTTTTTTTTCTAAATAATGGTTAAACAGATGAAATTGAAACTTTGCACAACCATTTATGACAACTAGATAAAGCTTCAAAACAATAATTATGACAATTTTTCAAATCCATAGAACAAAATGGCTGCCATTCGAAATATTGTTTCTTAAATAACAAGGATACCGTTGATATTTCAAAAATTTTACAAGAATAACTGTTTTTAGTAAATTTAATAATTACAAATCGATTGAAACATTATTTGTTGAGATTGGACGAATATTAACTGAAATATGGCAGCTTTAGTGATAGGTGACCGCTGGAGGTTACTTGCATTCCTTTTTACTGTCTTTCACACAAAATAATCTAAAATCGCATAAAAATAACATGCAAAGCAGACGGAGACTGTTGCATTGTTGTAGCAGACTTTAGCCGCAAGCCCAGGATGCACTGCAACCAGCCTCCAGCGGTCACCTATCACTAAAGCTGCCATATCTCAGTTGATATTCAGTCAATCTCAACAAATAAGGTTTCAATCGATTTGTAATTAAATTTACTAAAAAACGTTATTCTTGTAAAATTTTCATCATATTAACGGTTTTCGAGTTATTCAATAAACAAAATTTTAAATGGCCGCCATTTTGTTCTATGGACTTGAAAAATTATCATAATTTTTTTGTAGCTTTGTCTAGTTGTCATAAATGTTGGTGCAAAGTTTCAATTCCATATGTTTCACCATTATGGAGATAAAAAATAATAAGTAAAAAAAACAAAATGGCAGCTGTGTGAGTGACTAAGGACTTTTGGACAATTTAAATATGATAATTAGATATGGTTATCACCCAGGAACAATGCTCTAGAGTATTGGTAGGGAGTTCTGAAACACCATGTACAGTGCAATGCAACAATTTAATATGCCTCCAATTATAGGGAGTGACTGACTAGCCTTACTAACGATTAGCCAGGCTCCCAATGGAGGGGAATTACAATTCTAATGTTTGGATAAATGCAGTGAAATACTGGGTAATTCAAAAAGAATACCACAACTTTAAAAATTTGTATGTTATGAAAGAAATATCATAGAACCTTCTGCTATACATCTTTACAAAGAGTTTTTAAATAATTTTTTTTCACTCACAAACAAGTTCAGAGATGTTCCATATGACCCTTCCAGACACTCGAGCAATATCAATCCAAAACCTCCCTCAAACTTGTTCCACACTATCTGTAGCATGTTAGGCGTAACAGTTTGGATGGCTGCTGTTATTTCTTGTTTCAAATTTTCAATGTGGATGGATATTGATGATTTGAAACAATAAATAAC